>QTSX02007205.1:0-252221 GCA_014839935.2 Entomophthora muscae
TTTCAATAAAATCTACTTCTAATTTTTACACTTTAAATTTAACTTTTTTAATTTGATTTTATATTTATTTGACAAAAGTGATATTAATGTGTTCACATAATCCAGTATCAAGCGTTTGAAATACCCTTATATGACACAATAAAAAATGATTATAAATAAATAAATTACTAGCCTTCATTGATTGTCCTGCTGAATGTGATTGCAGGCATGAAAGCATTTAAATATATAATGATAATTAATAAATCTTGAATAGTATATTAGAGAATTTAAAAAAGTCGGACAAGCTAAGCCTTTAATTGATTGGCTGTTTGGCAAGGCACACATAGATAAAAAAATCAGTGTGGCCATAGAATTTGGCCACAGTCTCAGCTGGGAGGATGTGAATCCTGGCCTGAGCAAATTAAACAGGTCTTTGGTCCAAGTTGGGGTTCCTAGCTTGACAACTTGCTTGAGCCACCCAAATATTTCCTTGATGGGATTTAGGAAGGGCAAATAGGCTGGGAGGAAGATAAGGTGAAAATTTGCTGTGGCCAATTTCTGAGGGCCCACAGCAATGCTGGTGTCATTCATTGGGAATTCCTCAAGAATTTCAGCCACTTTGTGGAGACCAACATTGTCCAAATCAATGACATTGGTAAAGCCAGGGCTTGTGCACCTCAGGTGCTCCTGGACCAATCAGAGAAATAATAGGAAGGTCCAGCTATTGTGAGATCCCAAAATTATTTGGTATAGCTCAACCCCCTTTGGACCAAGGAGAGCCACCATCAAATAGGCTGCAGTGCAGACTGCAGCACGCCAAGCTACCCCATCATTAGAGCCTTTTGGGACATAGCTGTATGAATTCTGCATAGACAAGGCAAATACTGATTTGTCAATGTAGTAGAATTTGACTGTCCCCTTGGCTCTAAGGGAAGTGTAGGCCTCAGCGTATTTTTCTGGGTCTCAATGTTGATTGGGCTATTACAATTGTATGGAGATGCCCCAAGCTTTTTCCAGGAAAAGCACATTCCCTTGACCAGATGGTAGTAAAAGGAAATTGAGGCCCCAACCCCAAAAGTAGATTTAACCATTGACTTTATATTTACTAGTTCAAGATGGCAGTCCCAGGTTATCCACTGGCAGATTGCCCATTTGTGCTTCTTGGTGAGCATAATGAAAACATGCAAGGATTTCTCCGTGGCAAGGACTCAGCCAGTATCAATAAACTTGTTGGAGGTCTTGCTGGCATACTTGGGATCCACTCCAACAATGGCTGCAGCTGCCTTGTAGTCACCAGATTCACGCATTAGCTTAATGAAGATGATGAGTTTAATGTCAGGGATGCGCTTCTGAGCGGGCTTTTTAGCGGTGGGGATTGACTCATCAGCATTGGGCAAGGCACAGGGCATAGGCACCTTGTTGTAGAAGGCTGCAACTTTCTTGCGCACCAGTTGTCCCTCATCAGTTTGAAAGAACTTGGGCTCCTTGTTGTCCTCCTGATTGCCATTGCTTATGTATGGCTCATAGCTAGTATCAAGTACAGGCTTCACCTTCTCCAGAATGGCTGACGGGACCAACTCTTGCCAGTACACAAGATCAAAAACATACAAAGTAAGTTCTACCTCCTTGTTTCTAACTTTCTTTGTAGTGGTGACCTTGGTGGGCTTCCAGGTCAGCTTGGGGACCCAAGGGTTGATGCTCTACACCCTAGCAGCTTGTGCTCCTTGAACCAGCTGTGTCAGTGCAGCGTCACTACAGAACTCTCCTCTCCCATCTCCTCCTTGAGTAGGCACTTGGGTTGCACTAACTCTATTCTTTGACCCGCGGGGCAACCGCAACTGTGGTGCACAACAGGTGCATTGATACTCTGGTGTTGTGTTTCTTCCATTTTAAAATTTAATAAAATATTAAATAAATTTCAATTAAGTTACTCCCTAATTTTATTTTTTGCTTTTATCTGAATATGGATATTTAATTAATATTTTTCCCACCCAATATCCCAATTATAGATTTTTTATTTCTTAATTAGTTGTTTCTGGTTTTACAACGCCCATTTTAGAATACCTGAAATAATTTCCACCCCTTTTCCCAGATTTTACTGCCTAATTAAAACACACAACACAATATTTTTAGAATTTATGTTTCAGATCTTGTGTCTTATTTTAGATACATTGGTATCAATTTTTATTACAATCTATTACACACACTGAGTGAGTGATTTTGTTTGCATAGTGAGTTGCTATTGTGTTTTGTTTTTGGTTTGAGTTTTGACTCACCTTGCTTGGGTGTATTTTGTCACCAATCCACATAGTAAATTTATTTACACCAAAAGTCAACTCACATCATTTTTTTTGTGAATCAATGTATTTTGGATTGTATTTTGAATAGGTTTGCTTTGCGTGTGAGCCCTTTGCTGCTGTGTTGACTCATTTTGCCCATTAACGCCAATAAACCCTGTTAACAGAGAGTATATTTTAACCTGATAGATGGATTTTGAGAAAAACTGAAATTATTTTGTTTAAATCTGAAGTATTTTTTTGCCATAGCTTTTAAAACTACTGTATGAAGAATTTTCAGACCTAATTTTTAGTCCTTATATGTATCTTAAAAGTAAAAATCAATCTAAGTCAAACCAGTTTTATCAAAACTGTAAACAATATGATCACTTTATTTTTATCACAAAAAATTGTAATTGCTTTGAAAAAGAGAAGCATTTTTATCTACTGCCTGATTTTGTGTGTCTGAAGCTGTAAAGTTACTCCCCCTTTAGCTCTGGATAGGACTATTTTCCCTTGCACACCAAGAAATCTGCTTGGATTCAAGCTAAACCCCTCAATTGTCTTGGGAATTCAGCTCACACAATTGACAAGAAATTTGTCCTGGCGTATCCCTCTCAGGTGGTAATCACTAATAATCAGATTTATGTTCTCACTTGGGAGAAATATATGATTAATTTAGACTATCTGTTGGCTTGGTTTCATTCACGTTTGAAAAAAAAATCAAGTGCAACCAATCAGGTTGTGCTTCTGTGGATTCAAAAAAATCTAATCCAACTGAATTTATGTTCTCCTGAACCATTCCATTGTTCCAGCCAATCAGATTTAAAGCTGGAAATTATTGCAAAACCCTTCAACTTACTGGATTCACCTTGCAAATTTTTCCTGCAGCCAATTAAATCTGCACCTTGGGTCAGGTGACCCTTAATTCTAATCTCCTGCCTTAAAGCAAGACAGGAGACTTTCAGTCCCTGCTTGCTTATTTTTACAAATAAAGGTTTAACTTTAACAAAAAAAATTTTAAAAATTTGGGTCCTTTCTGTTTATTCTTTTATTTTTTACAGTTTGTTAGAAGATTTGGTTTTCCTTTACCTTAATCCTTGCTCCCTGGCCTCCGACATCTTTTTTGAAGCCTTTAAAGTTGTTGTTAACGTTAAAGTTAAAGCTTACTGCTCTTGGTTTTGAAAGATCAACTTGAACTTTAAAATAAGTGATAAAAACTATATAATTAGCTATTTGAAGTTTGTTTTTGCTCTCCTCTTGCTTTGCCGTCTGCTCAGCTCTCATATACACCCAAATACATGCCTTCAACTTGCTCTCAAAGCATATAGGTCATACCTCACATCCTCTTAAATTCTAAGCTTACTGGGAAATCTCTTATCATTTCAGACTGTGAAACTTACCTTGGTTTTAACCACAAGCCCACTTGATTCTCCTGGCCTCCTAGAAAATGCTGGTCACTGTGTTTAAGTTTGTGGTGTTTACCTTAGCACCAGTCTTGATGATAATTTGGACCACCACCTCAGATCTTTAGAGTCAAATTTCCCATTTATTTCACTGTGTAGAGAGTAATTCCTCCCAATTAATACAATTGTTTGAGGACATTTCTGGGCAAGCTAACAATATCTTGAAACTAGCAAGAGCCTTGTGAAGAGCCTTGCCTGTGATGACCTGGAGCTACTCCCCCTAGAGTCAACTCTCTCAGCCCCCCAAAACTTGGCCTCCCCAATGCCCCCTGTTGTGTTTGGCTCCAGGGGACAACATCCTGGAGGACACAGCGGGAAATCTTTATTACAAAAGATTTGAGGTTTGAAGCTAGCCTTGGGTTAGCCTTCAGGGAAAAATTAAGGGCACATACCTTAATTTCCTGGAAAACAAGATGTAAAAGCCCTTTTTGCAGAAAGGACAGGAAAAGCTTGAAGACTATAAAAGCCAACACAAATGTGGATAAATTTTTTTATTAGGAGTAATGATTCTACTTTAAATAGTTGACAAGAGGCAGTGATCACTCAATAGGAAGACAGAGTGGCTGAGGGGGTCACGCTGGGGTGAGGTCATACCAGGATCAACCACAGACAGGTAAAATAATCTGGAATGGGTAGATATTGAACCAGACCCATTTGCAGAAGGCAAGGAATTTCTGAACTCAAAGGCAAAACCAGTCAAATCTTTGCAACTATCAATATTTGAAGGGCAAATTGAAATAGCATTAATAGCGCAATTTATGGCACCCCATTGCTATGAACTCAGATCCTGAGGTTCAATGTCGTGAATACTGCTATTCACCATGTTTCAATTTCGCCTTTGGTGGGCTATTTTGAGGACAAATTGCTTGCTTTTGCTTTTGCCTCTCAAAATGAGTTGATGACTGAATCAGGAAATACAATTGTTTGGTTTCTTGACTCTGTGCAACTCACTTGCCCCACTAATGCTGGTGGAAAATGATCCTACTGTCCTGGTAGTGTTTTGTGGTATTCCTAACCACTATATATTACATTTCACATTAACCAATAAAAATTAAGATATATTCAAATTTTTGTCTTTGTGTCTTCTGTACTTCTGCACCTCTCTCTAGCCACAACTAGTAGAGATTATTCTTCCAGGGCCGCAAGGTAAACACATGCCTTCCCTGTCATCTAACCAAGACTTAGTACAAATCCAATACTAAGGTTAAGATTTCCTGTTGTGTGTCTGTGCTGCGCCTCAGAACACAACAAAAATAGTGCTCACTACAGGGGCTGTAAGCCCTTGGTTACCCCTTTTGCATCCACGTTTTCAGGTCTTTTGCTTCCGCCTATACAAGAGTTGACTTCACCTGAAATTACCAGTCCTCCTATTGAAGAGAATATTTCCAACCAGCCTATTACCCCCACTGTACTGAACCTTGGGAATGATCCCCGCCTAGTTGCTTATCCCATGGGTACCCCTGACTTGGAGCAAGCTGTCAAGAAAACAGTTGTAGGTATAGGCATTGGGCGGCTTGGGGTGAGGTGCGGCCAAGCTGGCGGGTAAGGCCCACCATATAATGGGTGCTAACTTGATAATGTAAGAGACAGACCAACCAAGCAGGGACCAGGGTCCGGAGTTGGGGACCATGGAATCTACCAATCCTGTCAAAGTAATATAGAGTACTCCAAACAGTTGGGTAGAGGTGATCTTGGCAGCAGAGGGGGGTTCTAGCGGGCGGTCTAGTCTAGGGGTTGGGGGTGGAGTCTTGGGGACAAAGTACGCTGGTAGGTAGTTGTACTTGTCCTTGAACAACAAGGGCAGTATCTCAATCTTCTTTCCTCCACGTCCTACGTAATTGATACTTCTAGTCCTTGCCAAGGGGTTGGCAATGAGGATGGTTTCTAAGTCAGATTCTGAGTAGGCCAGGTGGGGGGTATTTAGTAAAGTGCACAGGTCCAAAGGGAGCTCCCGGGGGACAGTATAAGTCCCGGGGCAATTTGGCAGGTTGGTCTCTAGAGGGGGCGGCGGCCTGGTAGTCTGCTTGACTGGAATTAAGATGGAAGATCACTAAAACTAGATAGGGTAAGATTTGTTCAAACCAGAGGTTCATAAAACTTTATTATCAAAAATGACAATGGGGTCTTCATCATGATGCCAGGGTTTTTATACCACAGGGATTTGCTTCTTTGATTTTTGCAGGGTTCAGGTTTGCAGGCAAGGTACTGGCGGGGCGTGGATCTTGATATAGAGTCTTGAGGGCGGCAGATCCAGGTTGTGCTTGTTCTGGTGAATAGAGGTGGCAATGCTTCATTCCGCCGCCACGGTTCACCAAGTCACCTGAGCAGTTCAATTGCACTACCCATTCTGGATGAAAGGCTGGCAGTTTATTGTGAATTGGCCTGGTGGACGTCTTTAGATGTGACGTTTCTGGTTGGCTGGTAGAGCATAGTAATAGGCCTAAACACAAATTAATACAGGTCCAATGACTCTGTAGTCTTTCCCTTTAATTATTAGGTAGCAACTGAGTTGAGTAAAGGCAAGATTTTATATTGAAAAGTATCTTTTATTTGGAAAAAAAGGAAGTTAATATACCATTCAGGCTGCACAATGGATGAAGAAGTGTTATTAACACCTGCACTATTGTTAGGAACATTAAATGATCTTCTGCTATCCACCAGGCTCTTGCACCCATATTTTTTTCCATCTTAGAACAATCCGGACAATCCAACAGAGAAGAGTGGGTGCGCATTACTCCAGAGTGGCTGCAGCTTGCAGCTACCAATTATGGCAACTGCTAGAAATTCCCAAACCCAATCCAACCTGGATGTAATAATACAGCCAACCTATTGTAACGTCCCAGATACAATTAGGAATACAAATCTATTGGATCTGACGGATTTGTATGCAAACCAGTTTAGTCTTGAATATCAGGATTAATTTCTACTGATAGCCTTGACCATTATACACATGCCATCTAATTTACAACATTTCCCACCACTAGAATGGGCAAGGGTATAAATAGAGGGCACAGTACTCAAGGGTTGCATATGTCAGATAACCAAACTAAATCACCCAGGGCTTCCAGAGCTACTATCATTAGAGCCAGAGTAGCAACCAGTAAGGAGGCCAGGTTGGCTAAAAAGGAGCGCCCAGAATAAGAGCCAGAAGAGGGCAGAACAGTTGATTAGACACGTACAGACTTCTCAAGCACAGGAGCCAGTGGTTCAGCTAGAGGCTCAACAGGAGGAAGGGGTCACCTAGTTTGACCTTCTTGGTGTTCTGGACTGGAAAGAGGCCAAGGAGGTCAAACTTGGAGAAGGGCTTCACCTTCATGCCTTTAAACAAGAAGTGCTGAAGGATCCCTCTGTATTGACCCAAGCAAAGGTCAAGGAGGGGAATTTTTACCATTTCCGCTTTGACCAAGAGGCAGCACTGAAGTTTGCTGAGAGTCAACTTCAAGCATTTGAGTGTCAAGGGAAGAAATTTTACCAGGAACAGGTAGACCTTGTTTTGGCGGTACTCTGGGGGATGATCAGGGCCTGGTGCCATGAAGGAAGAGTGGACATGGAAATAACCAGCTGGGTTGATAAGGATTGTAAAAACTTCCGTATCCAACAAGTGACAGCTGGTCTGCTTACAGCCTTGAATCTTAAAAGCAAGGACATGTATACTTGGTTGGCCTTGCTTGGACACCTTCTCACAGCTCCTTTGGATAAACTAGCGGTGGCTGAGGTAGAGGACGTCCCCATGTTGATAGAGGGACTTATGCGGGAGGTCTAAAAGCCAGATGTTGCCTTGAACCAAAAGTACTGGAGCAGAGGGCATCTGTTCTGGGATACCTTGGTGGTGGGAATTGGATTCCCCGTCTGGATGGGCCTCAACCAAGCACAGGCTTGAGATAAATACCCCAATTACCCTATCTTCCATTTGTGGCACTTTAAGGAGGACTATGCGGAGGAGTACATGGCAGCCTGTGGGGTCCTTCTTAAAATGACTTGTCATTTAAAGGCAGTGGTCTCCAAACACTGCAAGTTCCAATAAAGCCTTTTTAGTATATATGCCTTATTCCTTTCTTTCTGCAATGTGGACAACAACCCATGGCATTTTTTCATTAGGTTTTTCTTTTTCCAAATTGTTGTCCTAAAGGGGGATTACTCCTGGTCACTAGGAGCCATAAACATGTATTGCACATGAACTCTGGTGACCAGTTGTCCAGTGGCAGGTTCCTTTAATGTATAGCTATCAGGACCTACTTTCTGGATGACTTTAACAGGTCCTTGCCATAGAGAGGTAAGTTTGCTTTCATGTCCATGGCCTCTGTTGCTGTAGAAGTAGACTAGGTCTCCAATTTGATAACTGGGGAGGGCTGGGCGTTTAGATTGGGCAAGCTCCACATCCTTTTGCTTGGTGTTCAGATTGATAGTATAGGCTTTGGCCTGTATTCTGATCAGAGTCTGAGCCAGCTTATGGAGGTAGGCTTCTGGTGTGACATCCAGATTAGGTTTCACCAAGGAGTACAGATGAGGAGGTAAACCAGGCTGACGTCCATACAGGAGTTAAAAGGGAGTTTTGCCTGTTGCTCTATGATAGCCAATGTTGTAAGCAAAGTTGGCTGCAGGCAGGTAAGTGTCCCATTCTGACTCATGTTGGTGTGCTAGTTTCCTGAGGATCTGTACCAAACTTCCATTAGTCCGTTCAACCATTCCATTAGTTTGGGGATAGTATGGGGTGGATAATGTGCCTCTGATACCCATCAGTTGATTTGGTCTGGGTATCATATAGCTAGTGAAGTTGGTTCCATTGTCAGTTAGCAGCATCTGAGGACATCTGTGGCGGTAGATGATGTGTTCCAAGATGAACATGGCTGTAGTGAGTGCAGACTGATTTGGGATAGCCTTGGCCTCAACCCATTTGGTCAACTGGTCCACAGCCACTATGATGTACTTGTTTTTCCCTTTTGAGACTGGCAAGGGTCCCATCACATCAATGCCACAGTATTAAAGGCAAATCCTGGGCAGATCAGCTTGTGCTGGAATCTTGCTATCTTTGGCTGTTCAACATTGCAGTAATGACAAGCAGCCAGAATCTCACATCAACATCAGAGGGCATTCCTTCCAAGTAGCAAAGCTGCTGTAACTTAGAAAGGGTCTTTTGTATTCCTCCATGTCCTGTAGCTTTGTGTGATGCAACTACAGAGTCTTTTCTGAGTGAGAGGCGTACATATGGCAACCACTTGTCCTTGTAAAGCTTAAAGAGTTGACCATCTTTAACCTTGGGGTTCACTGAAAATTTCTTAAGGACATTTTGGATTTCAGGGGCTCTTCCCCCCACAAAGATAGGTCAACAAGTAGTTTGTCATAAAGCTCATCAGCAATAGAGGACACAAGGGCAATGGTAGGCAATCTTGAGAGGCTGTGTGTTTGGCTCCAGGGGACGACATCCTGGAGGACACAGCAGGAAATCTTTATTACAAAAGATTTGAGGTTCAAAGCTAGCCATGGGTTAGCCTTCAGGGAAAAATTAAGGGCACATACCTTAACTTCCTGGAAAACGAGATTAAAAGTCCTTTTGGCAGAAAGGACAGGAAAAGCTTAAAGATTATAAAAGCCAACACAAAATGTGGATAAACTTGTCTTTATTAGGAGTAATGATTCTACTTTAAATAGTAGACAAGAAGCAGGGATCACTCAATAGGAAGACAGAGTGGCTGAGGGGGTCACACTGGGATGAGGTCATACCAGGATCAACCACAGACAGGTACAATAATCTGGAATGGGTAGATATTGAACCAGACCCATTTTTGGAAGGCAAGGAATTTCTGAACTTGAAGGCAAAAAGAGTCAAATCTTTGCAACTATCAATATTTGAAGAGCAAATTGAAATAGCATTAATAGCGTGATTTACGACATCTCCCCCTCAAGATTGGAGGGAGGGAGTTGATACTTGCAAATGAATTTGGAGTGGACGCGGGCAAAGGGACAGCCAGAAAATAGTAGCTTCACAGTGTATTTGACGCCTTTTTTGAAGGTAACCTCACAAGGCACAACTCAGAGGGAATCCAGCTTGTGGGCTCTACCACCTGTACAATTCTGGTGGTAGAGAACTAGATTGCCTACTTGGTATTTGGGGAGGGGGGCTCTAGCAGCATTGGACGGAGAGAGCTCCAGAGCCTTAACCTTATAAGAAGTGCAGTAGGTGGTTGCCTGAATGTCAATGATACGGTTGGTGAGGTCTTTCACATGGGTCTCAGGATTTGCATATGTATCATAATTGATCAGAGGAGGTCCCAAGATTGAGGGGGTAGTGGCCTCACGTCCATAAAGCATGGCAAAATGAGATTGACCAGTCACCCAATGTCTACTAAGGCGGTAGGCAAAGAGGGCAGCAGGGAGGAACATATCCCAATTGGCAGTGTCAGAGAGCGTGAGTTTTCTCATGATGGATACTAGGGTGGAGTTTGCTTGTTTGACAGTTACATTGGTGGAGGGATTATATGGCGCAGAGAACAACTGGTGAGTCCCCATAGCTTTGACAATAGAGGTGATGAGGCAAGCATTAAAATTGGTACCATTGTCTGAGAGCAGGACTTGGGGGCAGCCATGTCAATAGAAGATGCCTTACAGCAAGAAAGTAGCCGTGGTCCTAGCTGTTATATCTTTTGTTGCTCTGGCTTCAACCCATTTGCTAAATTGATCTATAGCAACCAAAATAAACCAACATTCCAACCTAGAACAGGGGAAGGGCCCAACAGCATCAATACTCACCGTATGGAAGGCATGTTTTGGAGGGATGAGTTGGAAATGGTGTTGGGAAGAATGAGGATGTTGGAGTTGACAATAATGGCAGGAGGCAAGGACATCAGGGATTAAGAGGCGCATGTTTTACCAGTAGAAGTTTTTGTACAACCAGTCATGAGTCTTGGCTAAACCTCCATGGCCAGTATTAATGTGAGCTTGGAGGATGATGGCTATCCTCATACTAGGGCAAAAATAAGGTAAGTAGTCATTGTTAACCTTCTTGAATATTTGTCTATCACAAATTATGGTGTCCTTGGATAGGGTCTGTAGAACAAGGCAGATGTCTTTGGGCTCAGTGGTCCATGATTCAGGATATCCATTTAGCTTGTATAGTTGATCAGCACCAGTGGGGTGGATAGCCAGGATTGGCATCCCTGAAAAGCCATCAGCATTCTGATGTTGGGCCCCAGGACGGTGTAACACAGTGAAATCATACCCTTGCAGACGTAGAGCCCAACGTGCTAACTGACTTTCAGGTTCCTTTAGCTGTTGTAACCACTTGAGGGAGGAGTGATCAGTGACTACCGTGAAATGGGTTCCATAGATGTAATGCCAAAACTGCTTCACTGCATGTAGCACAGCCAAACATTCCTTCTTGGTAACACTGTAGTTCTTTTTGTGCTTATTAAGGACTCTTGATGAGTAGGCTACAGGTCAATCTACACCTTCATTGTTGAGTTGGGCAAGGATAGCACCCACAGCTACTCCACTAGTGTTGGTATACAAGATAAACTCTTTATAATAATCAGGATAGACTAAGACAGAAGCCTCCTTGAGCTTGGCCTTCAGTGCTTCAAAGGCTTGTTGTTGGCTGTCTGTCCATTCAAAGGGGACGTTGCAAAGCAGTTGGACGAGGGGTTCACTCAGTTCAGCAAAGTCTGGGATGAACTGTTGGTAGTAGCCCATCATACCAAGGAATACTTGAACTTCTCAGAGATTTGTGGGAGGTAGCATCTTGTCAATGGCTTCTACCTTATTGTTCATTGGGAGGATTCCTGTTTGAGTGACTTCACGTCCTAGGAACTCAAGACGCTCCTTGAAGAAGAAGCACTTGGAGGGTTTGAGTTTCAGGCCAGCTTCACAGATCTTGACAAAAACAGCCTTGAGATGCTCCAAGTGATCAGTAAAGGTAGCGCTGAATACAGTGATAACATCAAGATACACAAGGACACAATAGAGTTTTAGGTCTTGTAAGATGGAGTCCATAGCCCACTGAAATGTGGCAGGGGCATTGCATAGTCCCTGGGGCATATGAGTGGGTTCAAAGAGGCCCTCTGACGTGATGAGCGCAGCCTTTTCTCAATCTTCAGGTGATAGGTCAACCTTCCAGTACCCTGAAGCCAGATCCATGGCAGAGAAAAACTTGGAACCACCCAGCTGTCTGAGAGCATGGTCAATTCTGGGCAAGGGGTACAAATCTTTCTTAGTGAGAGAGTTCAGGCAGCAATAATCCATTACAATGCAGTGTCCCCCATCTTTCTTCTTGAGGATCAGTAACAGGGAAGACCAAGGGCTTTGGGAATGAGCCAGTAACCCTGCGTCCAGAAGTTGCTTGAGTTCTTTAGACACGGGCATCTTCCACCCTACTACAGCGGTATGGTTTAGCACAAAAAGGGGGCGCATCCCCAGTATCAATCTGATGGATGACTCCTTTAGCTAGGCCATAGTCCGTAGGCCCAGAGGCAAAGATGTCACTGAACTGATTGAGTAGGTCCAATATGTCTTTTTGTTGAACAGGAGACAATTGGGGGAAATCAGCAGCAGTGAACAAGGGGAGAACTTGAGGATCATCTTCAGGTAGGTTGAAATCACTGAAAGTTCTGAAGGGGTAGAGGAAGGATACTTGTTCTGCTCCAAGTACACAACCATGACCTACAAACTGACCTCTGGTTACTTGCATGAGCAGGGTCATCAGATTAGCAAGCAGTAATTGCATGGGTTCTTTGTGAGTTTAGTCCAAAATCCCCAGACATAGGCAGGTCTCAGTACAACTTAAGGATTCAGGTGAGTAAAGCTCCAAGAAGGACTTTTCAGGCAGCTCATAGGAAATCTGGGAGTCAATCACCACTTGAGAGCCCAGGGGGATGGTGATAGCGGCTGTCGCTAGCAGGGGTACCCCTTCTTCTGCAGGGCAGGAAGGAGGAGAGGTACACATGAAGGAGGAGTGAGTCCTATACTTGAGTGAGAAGATACCCATAGGGTACTCAAGCATGCAAGTTTCAAGATGTTTGCCTGGAAGGCGCGGAGGTTCCTCAAAAATCAAAGGAACTTCATATCCCAAGAGCAAAAGGTATCCATCTCATAAGTTTACAATCCCATTATATTCTCAGAAGAATTGAGTACCAACTAAGAGGTCATAGATTTTTTTCTCTAGGACCACAGCGGGGGAAGTAATAAGGAGTTTCCCAAACCTCATGGGTAGAGCAGAGTAGGCTCCAATGGCTCAATTTTGGGCCATGCCAGCTGTGCCATACAACTGCGTGTAGTTGAGGTCAGGGGCCAACTTAAGTTTCTTCATTAGCTTGGAAGATACCACGTTGACAGGGGAACCCATGTCCAAGATGGCCTTGATTTTGACCTTTTGGATTGATACTTCCACACAGGTTGTATCTTTCCCAAAGGGAGGCAAGACTGCCATCACATCTTGTGCAGCCTCTGTAATACCCAGTTATGGTAGGTATCACTTGCAGGACATAGGGTATCAGGTTGGCAAACTGAAACCCAGTCAAGACAGTAACAATGGGGTACACAGTCATGAGCCAGCAGAAGATCTTGGCATGCATATTGTATCTCCCAAAACTCCTGGCAAAGTAGGTCAAGATATAGTACATGGACGTGTACATGGCAATAGAGAGTGTTGAATGTGGAGACACCAAAGGAGGCCAAGGTCCAGTTTGAGATGAGTTCAGTTGACCAGGATCATGGTAGGAGTCTTGACCTAGTCCTTCTGGAGATGGCCCAAAGAGTTCTGGACCTGACTGGTAGCCTCCAATCCCAAGGCAAGCTGTGAGCACAGCTGTGAAGATGAGGTGGTTCTTCTTCCTTGGATTGGAGGGTTGTCAGGGGCTGATGAGTAGTTTTAACTTGTTAGAGGTAAGTTAAATTTTACTTTATTGAGGGTATTAATCTCAATAATAGCACAAGCTATTACTGAAGGGGGATCCTTTATTTATAGTGCTCCCCACTTGCAAACTTTTGTAAGTGGGAGTGAAAACAAGGGACTGGGGATCCCAGAAGTTTGGATAAAGGTTTTGGGAAATGGGGTTTGAGAAGATGGCCAAATTCTTGTTCTTGGGCAAACTGCTGAAGGTTTGGCCATTCATGCCTGGGGCCAATGATGTCCCCTGGTTGTGAAGTCAGCTGATGAGAAAGACTCATGGGACTTTCCAGATCTATTTTTGGTTTAGAAAGGTTAGTTTGGCTGGGGCCTAGACCTAAGCAAGTGTTGTAGCCCTCTGAATCCCATTGGCTTGAGGTCAAATTATTTTTAACTTTTGGGATCTGGGTTTGTCTATTTTTGGAAGGGTCAGGGTTATTTTTGGAGTCTGCACTTGGGTTTGCACTTTCTTCTGCAGGGCAGAAACTATCCCTAAATTTTTCCCTGTGATCAGGTACTTTTCTGATTGGTTGTTTGGTATGGTGACTTCTGATTGGCTGGGGAATGGGGCCTGGGAGCTGGCAGTGGGCCCGCTGGGGGAGGGGTGAGCAAGCAAGTGGCCAGTGGGAGCTAGGCAAGTGCGCAGGAGGCTGGCAGGTGGGCAGGTGGCAGCTGGCAAGCGGGCAGGGGACTGGTGGCGGGCGGGAGACCCACAGGAGGCTCCCGGGGGGTGGCAGGCGCCTGCCCGGATGTTAAATTGACCCGGTTTTCATAAAAATATGTTTTTCCCAAATTTTGATTTTTATTTACCCCAAATAAAGGGGGGAATTCATCATCAAATTTGGCCTCTGTAATTGGGAATTCTCCTATCTTTTCCTAACATTTCCTTCAGTCAGAATTTGATTTATGTCAGGAATATTCCTGACAGCCTCTAGCTCCTTTTCCCATTTGGCCAGCATACACCGTAACGCAGGGATTTCCTTATACACAGTCTGTAGTGGAAGAGATATGGTTACATTGTGGAAAAGAGCTTTGGCTAACTCTGCTGCTTCTTCAGAGGAGTCAACCAAGACAGGAGGTTGATGGGCTTGAGCTAGGTAAGGGCAAGGCACCATGGACTTAGCTTCACTTGGAGGTACCCAGGAAGTGGTGGTAGCCTTCCCAGAGCAAAGCTTGTAGGGTACAGAGATAGCTTCCAGAACAGCCAGGATGGAAACCACCAGAATTAACTCATTCCGCAAGTTGATTTACTGAATGTCAACAATTTGTCAACATTCAGTAAGTTGACATTATTTTGGTATTTATCTGCCGGAATCAGGCATTTCCAAAACTAAGCTAATTTTTCATAGTGAATTATTAAGTCAGATTTGCAAAATTAAAAAGGAACAGACATAATGTTGGCACCATTTAAACAAAGGCTTGATTTTAAACCAAAAAACTAATATAATTTACTATGAAAATGTAAGTTTTTTTGTACTTTTACATTAAGGTTGACTACAGTAAGTAATATCTGGATGTCAACCCCAAATATGAATCCATAAATTTCTTAATAAAATACACAATATTCTAAAAATATCTACTTTTTATATTTTATACTACTGTTTTTATTAAATATATATTAAGAAAAGCATTGAAAAAAGACATATGCCAACTTTCAGAGCATTCTTTGTATTATTTAGATATTTACTGTTATTTTAAACTCACTGGATAAACTATAGCTTATTTCCTGAAGTCCACTTAAGCCAACACACATATTTTAAAACTAGAATTTATATATGTAATTATAATTTTGACTTTGTGTCAAATAGACCCGTCACCTAAATTGCAACAAAGGGGTTTGGCTAAGCAAAAAATGATATAATTTAAGCAAGATTTAATAGGAGAGTTGCTATAAAAGAACACTGACTGCCTGAATGTCAACACTGTTGTAACTGTGCTGTTTTAGAAGAGTTAAAAGGGGAAAAATATTTAGGGGATAGATAATAATCTTTATTGTGAGATAGTGATTATATAGCTATTGTGAATCAATGGATATCAGGAACATGATTGGTGATCACACGGCTGGATGGAAAAGGGGGTGGCTTGATCCTGCTAATGAGTCAAGCACCAAATTGAGGTATCCACCATGAGGGATCATCATTTGTTCATGTTGATTGATTTAGTATTCTGAGTTGACTTCCTGGTCTGGCTTTGAGTGACCAGGTAATTGGATTTTGGGTCACAAACCCGCTTGGTTGGAACCTTGCTGGTGGGTTGAGCCTGCGGTTTTGACAACACCTTCACTTATTTATTAGTAAAACACTACCACTTAACAAAAAGCACACATAAAATAGTATGGTAATTCAGGCCAAAGTACCCAGGGCTGTACTTCAGACTTTCCTCTACAATCCCTATTATTTAGTTTTCATAAGTTACATATGCAACTCTTTAATTTTTTTAAATTTAAAAATAATCAATTTTGGCCTTAAAAAACCAACTCCAGAAAATATTAACCAAGCTTTATAAGTGATTTACATAGTGTTTTTCCACTTTAATGCTGACTGTCAGTATGTTGACGTCAAAATTAAAGCATTTTTTATGCTGACAAACTAAATTAAATATTTTTGACTACTGTGACTACCAGAATGTCAACTTTTTATTTAAACATGGGTTCTTTCTATTCTTTAATAATAAAACAGCTCTAAAATTACTTTCTATACTTTTATAAACTATTTACTTAATAATAAAATTTAAAACAAGTGAGTATTATTTTTTTATTTATGTCTCACATGATTATTCTTACTTTATGAACTCTACTCTAATTATTGCAGGACAAATCTTCCAAGAAGCCACAAAATAACCACAAGTCAACCAAGAAAGAACCCAAAGCCTCTGGAAAGGCCCAAAGTCCCTACTCCAACAAAAAACCAGCCAAAGAGCCCTCAAAAAAACAGAAGACAAAGGAGAAGACCCCAGACCCTGAAAGAAAAGAGCCCTCCTCTTCCCCCTCTTCTTCTCCAAGCTGGTACCAATCAGAAGGAGATGAGGTTCCACTAAACAAGCAAGGAAGAAATAAGATACCAAAAGAGTCCAGAACCCCATCCAAGCCAAGTCCAGATGAATCAAGCTCAAAGGAATCAATTCCCAAGGAATCAAGCTCATCCCAGTCCAGAAAGTGCAAGAATCCAACTCCAGATAATTCCCCTCCACCGCCCAACAAATCTGCACCTCTATCATCCTCATCAAGTATCAATAAAGAAGATCCTGATGATTACCTGTCTGACTATCATCAAGCACCAATTGGCCCATGGGATCCCCTAAAGATTCACAATATATGTACCGTCAAAGGAGAGTTTAATCTCCCAAAAAAGTTCCCTCAGTTTTCCCCTCTGATGTCTGTCAAAGAAGGTGCAAGTTTAGACTGTGATGGCTATGTTTTCAATTGCAACAATCAGAAGAGATCAGGAAGAAGCAAGAATTATGTATGTGAAGATAGAAGCTGTGCTGCCAGAATCAATACAGAAGGATGGGATAAAGTCACTAGTGAAAAAGGAGAGCACACATGCAATGCTCCAATAAATCTTATTGAAAAGCTTCTAAAGTGGTACCTCTACCAAATGGTTGCAGTCTTCAAAGATGTCAAGGCTTCTAATCTGACAGTTAAGGCCACCACACACCTAAGTAATGAGAACCTGAAGCTCAACCCTGACTGCAATCAGTTAGTGAAGTACATATGTGACAAACGCCGTGACCTAGTCCCACATAAGAAATCAGCCATGGTTCAAGGAGAGTTAGTCTTGACAGAGGAGTTAAAGATGTTCAATGGTGATGAGGTATTCCTTTTACATGATTATGGTCCTATAGAAGAGGCAAGAATTATATGCTATGCTACACAACAGAACCTGGAGCATTTGAGGGATTCAGAGACCTGGTTATGTGATGATACCTTTGCAGTATGCCCCCGCCTTTTTACCAACTATGGGTTGTACATTCCCTTATTGAAGGCAAGGTGCTCCCATTTGCCTACTTTCTTCTTCCTGGGGTAACAGAAGAGATCTACACAGGGCCTTTAAAATCCTTCAGGAGGGCATCAAAGCCCTACCCAGTAATAGAAAAAGTCCCTCTGGCCATAACGCTAGAGCCAATCCAAATGATGATGAAAAGGATGAAGCCACCCTTGCTGCAGAAAAAGAAGCTCAAGATAAAGCACTTGGCCCCTCAACTATAATTATGGATTATGAAACTTCCCAGTATAACGCTTTTGTAAATACCTTTGATGGAGAGGTACAGGGGTGTTTTTTCCATTATTAACAGGCTGTCAACAGGCAACTAAAGGGCTTACCTAAGCTCAGCAAGCTCCACCGTCTAGATACATCAGGAAAGTGCAAGTTCTTAATTCAGCAGTTTGTAGCACTAGTCTTTGTAAATCCAGAGCATGCTGGACAAGCCTTTGAGCTCCTATGCCAGGATCCATATGCCAAGAAACATGATGGTGCCTTCTACCCTTTCATTGAATATTATGAACCAGAGTGGATTGAACGTAAGGTCACTAAGCGCCGGAGCAAGCCCAGAGCCAAAGCCAACTGGAACTGCTACCATGCAGTTCTTAAGGATGAGATAAAAGCTACTTCATCTTTGGAGGGCTGGCATAAGCATATCAAGTCCTCCTTTGGAATCAAGCCCAGATACAACACCTTCTACAAGCATCTCAAAGTCCAACAGGGGAAGACTGCTGCATCCATCAGAGATATTGAGAACCGCCCATTTAAGAAGAAGAGAACCACCAAAGAGAAACAGTATCAAGAGAAGATCAAGGACGTTGTCAAGGCCAAATATAAGCTTTCAGAGATTGGGGAATACATCAAGAAGATTGCCACAGTTCTTAATGGCAACCAGGTTATTACAGTCTAGCTTTATATTAAATTTATTGAGTATTGCCTAATTTTTTATATAGTTCTTATCTATTAAGTATAATATTTTTAAATAAATAGTTATTCTAAACAACTCATTAGTAATTTATGACACTGTTTTTATTAAATAAATGATTTTCTATTGTTAGTTTGATGCTTTAGACTGTATTACATGGCCTATATTGGTATTTTACTAGTAAATTATATGTTTTTTGTAGTTTCAATATATAAAAAGTTTATATTACTGTTTCTGATTATTGTATTTTCTTATAATACGTGAAATTTTATGTAGTATCTTTTTGTGTATTTGATTTTTTGTTTTTATAAGTGGGAAAAATTTTATTATAGTAAAGTTAGCTAATTTCATAGTGGATTATTTTTGAAGTGTATTTTTATGAATTTTTTTAATTATAATATATAATTTTTTATGGACTTTTTTAAATCTATGTTGTCACATTACCCTAAAAAGTATTTTGAAGCTTAATTTTTATTAAGTAAAATGTTCAGGAAACAGGTTTCTGCTTATTAAAAAAGTGTCAACATTTAGTGGTCTGCACGAGTTAAAACTTAATTATGCCTTTTCAATGCTGTTGACATTAAAGTATTTTTAATTCTGATTATCAACATATAGTAAGTTTACTTGTAGAATGAGTTAATTCTGGCGGTTGCCACCAGGATGGAGTAGCCATAACTATCTGAGTCTTCACTATCAGAATTATTAGGCTCTGAATCTAGAAGAGGTTGTGAAACAGATGGAGAATAGTTGGGCCAGAGGAAGAGGGAGCTTCCTCATCAGTAGGAGGATCAGGGGGAGACAGGGGAGATTGATCAGCAGAGAGCGTCTCTGTTTCTAAGCTGACCTCTCTTTTCCCGCCTGTTCCTTGGGATTGCAACCTTCCACTTGAGGATTAGTGCAAGTGCGCAAGTGGTGTCCAATCTGGCCACAGTTATTACAGCCCTGTCTCTTAACCTGTCCACTAGTACCCAGAGTCATAATGTGCGGCGTACAAGAGGTGGTCCCAGCATTATTGGCCTTGTTCTCACGCACCACTGTACCTCCATATGTCAAATGCATGTCTTGTAAGAGGGTCTTAATACTCTTCATGGAAGTGAGTGAAGCCTTGTGTGCCTTAAAGTGTAGACATAGAAGCTAATTCACCTTCAAAGCATTTGAACAAACTGTGTAGGATTCTTGGGGAGTTAACTGTTGACTAGTAATTAACTGTTGGCCTTCAATGTAGAAACAATCTGCAAACTCAGCCAGGGTCTCCTTGGGGTTGAAAGCTATATACATAATGCATCCTTCTTGACTTCCAAGATGAGGTCTCCTCCAAACTCTTCAATAAGGAGGCGCTTCATATCTTCCCAGGTGACAATAGAAGGGAGCTCAGGGACCACAACTTCCTGGCAAGTGGGATGGAGGCAGGTAAGGATGTGTTCCTTCTTGAGTTTGTTGGTAGCCCTACTCATTGCAGTTTTGTAAATAGTCAGAAAAGCGGAAATAGTAGAGGTTTTTGGATCAAATATCTGTTTGAAGGTTAGCTAATAGTTTGGGTCAATAGAGGAGGACAAGGACTGGCTGTTTTCACCAGGGTTGAGGATATTAATGTGTGGGTTGCCCTCAAACTCGGATTTGGCAGCAGGCTATCTAGCCTAGAGAAGTCAAAGGCTTTCCTCTAAAGTGTCCAAGGTAGAGCTATTCTGTCCACTAATGTCTCAGGCAGTTGTGGCAGCAGTCCCAAATTCATCAATCTTGATTTGTTGTACTGCCAAGGTGCCAGCAATCCCATTGACACAGGTAGCCAGGGAGGTGGTCTGAGCAACCAAGGGGGCAACTTGTCTGTTTAGAGTCTCTGTAAAGCGGGAGAGGTTTTGGATCTCTCTTTCTAACGCATCTTGCCTATCAGCTACATCATTTGTCACTTTGGCAAGTTGATCTAGAGCACGCGCACAGTAGACCCAGGGTTGACCCTCTAAGCCAGGGCAACAACCATGATTGTCATGAGCGGGAGTATTAAAGACTTCACCTTCTTCTTCATCTTCAGATTCAGATGACAAACCTCCAGAATTAGAGTGGCGCTGCCTTAAGTACTCAATTTCACCTTTTAAGGTAGCCACCTGATCAGTGAGGGAGGCAATACAAGGGTCAGGCATAGGTTCAACTAGAGGGGGAGGCTACACAGAAGCTTAGCGTCTAGTGGTAGCCTTGAGCTTGGCAATTGCCTCCCATACTTGGTTTCAAAATCATAAGGGGTCCCAACAGGAGGAGTGGGATGAGTCACCTCAATAGACGCTACCCTATCATCCACATAATTTTGAACCTGGTATAGGGTGTTGCCTAGTGCAGCCTTATCCAGACCATATTGATGCTGCAGGTGACAGCCCCAAGTATCAACATGAGCTCCTATCAATTCAAGTTGCAAGTTGACATGCCCCCTGAATTGATTGAGTTCACTAGCCAGAGTCTCAAAATCCTGCCAATGGTTAAGCAGAAAAGCCTCAATTTGCTCACGTCAGGCTGCCTGATGGTCATCCAATTTGCATAGTCAATCCTTTATGTATCCAGGGAGCAAGGAACAAAAGGAATTCAGGGAGGTGGTTAAATACTTCTGTGACACCAACAAGTTGTGCTGGTTGTCAGAAATACAAGCAAAGAGACTGTGTGGCCATTTTGGTAGGCCATATTTTGAGCGTAGTAATTTGTGACGGCAGAGGCTACTGCATCTAGAAGTTGATTCTGGGATCCCAAGGCAAGTTGGTGGTGGACTAGGGCAGGTTGGATGAACTGGTTAACCAACACGCCAATAGTATTCATGGATTCCATCAACGCGGGGGGAGACCAAAGTCCAAAAGGAATGAGTACAGATCTTTGGAGGCGTACCTGGGACAAAGGCCAGGAATAGAGTGCATGGCTACTGTGCCAGAGTGAAGAAGGGAGCAGGCAGCAGCACGGGCTTGCTCATAGTTGAGAGAGAAAGCAGGGAAGGGGGGCCCACAAGGGCCTGAGAGACAGAACCAATACCATAGGATTTGCAGGAGCATTGGTAATGTCTTCTTCTAGAGGGGGACTAGAAACTATAGGTTGATCTGGTACTTTGAAACAAAGGGAGAGGGACCAGAGAATGCACGTGGGAACAGGGTAACCAAGGGGCTTGCAGCCACTGTAGTGAGCACCATTTTGTTGTGTTTGGCTCCAGGGGACAACATCCTGGAGGACACGGCGGGAAATCTTTATTACAAAATATTTGAGGTTCAAAGCTAACCTTGGGTTAGCCTTCAGGGCAAAATTAAGGTCACATACCTTAATTTCCTGGAAAACAAGATGTAAAAGTCCTTTTGGCAGAAGAGACAGAAAAAGCTTGAAGATTATAAAAGCCAACGCAAAATGTAGATAAACTTGTCTTTATTAGGAGTAATGATTCTACTTTAAATAATAGACAAGAAGCGGGGATCACTCAATAGGAAGACTGAGTGGTTGAGGGGGTCACGCTGGGATGAGGTCATACCAGGATCAACCACAGACAGGTACAATAATCCGGAATGGGTGGATATTGAACCAGACCCATTTGCAGAAGGCAAGGAATTTCCGAACTCAAAGGCAAAACCATTCAAATCTTTGCAACTATCAATATTCAAAGGGCAAATTGAAATAGCATTAATAGCGCAATTTACGGCAGTCAGGTTGAGGCGCCTTAGCAGGACGTCCTTGACTGCAAGTAGTTGTACATAGCTCTTGAATAGTGTCCCACATTCTCTTCTCTCAATCTGCCAAGTCATCAGAAGGGGGAGAGGGCAAAATATCTGGCTTGGGTGTAGCTAATTCATTCACTTGACTCTGGAGTTTGGCTATGGCAGCTGTCGTAAATCGCGCTATTAATGCTATTTTGATTTCATTAAGGCTGTTATCAGCAAAGTCCACTACCTGCTGTAGTTGCTCAAAGGAATAGACACTGA
This sequence comes from Entomophthora muscae, assembly GCA_014839935.2. Lineage (NCBI taxonomy): Eukaryota > Fungi > Entomophthoromycota > Entomophthoromycetes > Entomophthorales > Entomophthoraceae > Entomophthora > Entomophthora muscae. The sequence continues at coordinate 22,442 of QTSX02007205.1, forward strand.
ATGCATTGAGCTGTTGCACTAGGCGTTCAAAGTCGGAGAGATAAGTGTTTAGGGTGGAGTCTACTTGAGTGCGCCAGGGTTGTTCTAACTGGTGAAACTCATGTAGCCGCTCCCTAACGTACTCAGGGATGGACTGGCGTATTTGCTCGATGGAATTGACTAAACATGTTTGAGAGGTGACCAAATCACGCTGATTATCAGATACCAATGAAAACAGAGAATGAATCTACTGTTGATAGGCAGCAAACTGGTCCCAGTGATGAGTAACCGTAGCTTGCAGAGACAAGTTTCTTGGACATGGAGCCCCAACACCATTTGATGGTGGGCCAAGGCAGGCTGCACAAAGGACAATAGTAAGTGCTCAGCAGAGCCAGCCGCTGAGAGGAGATATTGTGGAAATTGAGGAGCCACAATTAATTCATAGTATTCCACTTTACTGAACTGCAGCTGAAGGTAAGGGATGGCTCCTTCACGGGCTATCCTAAGGGCTACTGCCATGACTTATTCTAAGTCAGGGGTACATGGGGTAAGCAACTAGGTGGGGACCATTCCCAAGGTTCAGTACAGTGGGGGTAATAGGCTGGTTGGCAACATCCTCTTCAATAGGAGGACTGGTAATTTCAGGTGAAGTCAGCTCTTGTATAAGAGGAGGCAAAGAACCTGAAAACATGTGTCAAATTTCAGGCTTACGCGAGGCCTATGAGACAGGAACCCCTGTAAGGGTAGAGCTTAAACCTGTTGTCCCAGGACTGGTTGACTATTAAAGGAAGACTTATAATAGTTATATGAATAAAGCTTAGTTATTAAGAAAAGGAATGAAGGGATTATATAGTCACTCATTCTATCTTCAGGATGGACAGAGGACAACATAAACAGTCATTTGAACATTCAGGAAAGGTTCTGTCAATCCTAGTATATCATGTGAGGGATCTACAGAAATCAGGTGATACTGGATAAGTCTCAGAATAAGGTTCGAGTCCCTAGTTTCAGAGATATGAGCTCAACAAGGCAGGCACTGTTTTGGAGCTTGATAAGAGGAACAATGTATTACTATCCAGTAGTAGAATCACAAACACTGCTGTATCTCTGGAAGTACTGAAGATAAGATAAAAGTAGAATAAGCCTTTCTAGGGTAGTTTTACATGAAGAGTGTGATGGTGCAATGATATTGATAAGCTAAATTTTGGCTAAGCCCAAATTGATAGCATCAATGATATTGCATATATGGATCAAATTAGTACTAAGCATATCATAGTGAGATATCTTAATATCAAAATTCACAACAACATGGATGCAAAGGGGGTAACCAAGGGGCTTACAGCCCCTTTTAGTGAGCACCATTTTTGTTGTGTTCTGTGGCGCAGCACATATACACAACACAAATCCTAACCTTAGGATTGGATTTGTACTAAGTCTCAGTTAGATGGCAGGGAAGGCTATGTGATTACCTTGTGGCCCTGGATAGATAATCTCTACTAGTTGTGGCTAGAGAGAGGCGCAGAAGTACAGAAGACACAAAGACAAAAATTTGAAAAGAACTTAATTTTTATTGGTGAATGTGAAATGTAATATATAGTGGTTAGGAATACCACAAAACACTACCAGGACAGTAGGATCACTTTCCACCAGCATTAGTGGGGCAAGTGAGTTGCACAGAGTCAAGAAACCAAACAATTGTATTTACTGATTCAGTCATTAACTCATTTTGAGAGGCAAAGGCAAAAACTATAGATTTGTCCTCAAAATAGCCCACCAAAGGCAAAATCAAAACATGGTGAATGGTGGCATTAATGACAAATCTTAACAATTCAGATTATGAGACTAGTTATCTCAAACACAATTTATTAACTTAGAAGGTTAATTAGTTGATACCCTTAAATATGATTAATGAGGATTTAATCATAGGGCTGAAATGAACTTGGCTGTGTCAAGTAAAGTCTTGTTGTTTTCAAAAAATTAATTAATTGGGAGGTTAATAAGTATATGCTGGTAATATAATTAATGAGGATTTAATTATATTGTTGTTGAAACAGCAGGCTTGACCCGCCAGCAAGGCTCCAAGCAAGGGGGTTTGTGACCTGCAATCCAATTACCTGGCCACTCAAAGCCAGACTAGGAAGTCAACTAAAATTACCAAATCCAACAACATGAACAGATGATGATCCTTTAAGGTAGATATCTCAATTTGGCGCTTGAATCATTACCAGGATCAAGCCACCCCCTTCACCATCCAGCTGTGTGATCAACACAATTATTTTCCTGTTATCCTTGATTCACATTGACTATATAATCATTATCTCTCAATAAAGATTATTATCTAGCTTCTAAATATTTTTCCACTTGTAACTCTGCTAAAACAGCACAGTTAACACATTGGTAGCATAGGTAGGTTCCCCATCCTACCTTATATTGCAAAATTCTGACTGTTGCCTGTACTTGCAGCAGTCACATTTCCTTGATAGAATCATGTCTGGCCTCCTGCTAGACTGGACTCCATACACACCTGGACCCAAATACCTGATAGCTTTGTCCTGTACCAGAACATGGTGATCCTGCTTTCCGCCTTCAACATACTGTCTGCACAAGGATTCTTCCAAACGCCCGCCACTATTCTGTAACTAACCAACAAAAACACCATGCCTGCCTATATAGCCCAAAGACTACAAAGCGCTGCCTTGGAACCTTTTGCTGGATCCAACAACAATAACACTGCAGCATGGATACATTCTGCCCAAATCAAGCTGCCCCAAATGAAATGCCCAAAGCAATTTTGGATTAAAGAAATCTCCATTTGACTGACCCACAACACTGGCATCTGTGCAACAAGTGGCGCAAAGAACAATCCAAGAAGAACTAGGATACCTCAAACAAGACTTCTTGGTGAGATTTGTGCTTAAGGATACTGCACTCATGATCATCTGCCAAGTGAAGAACTTGACCCAGACTGGCACAGTGAAGGAACTCACCCACACCTACAAAGCCTGTACCGCAAAGCGGAAAAAGCAGAAAAACCTACAACCCCTTCATAAGACATAAATGGGAAAGCAAGAGAGACCCAATGATTCCCACATAGGCAGGCGCTCCACTTGAACACTCCCTAGAAACAACAGGAATAACACCAACCATAAACCCACAAACTCAAATGGACATGGGAATGGAAAAAATGGCCAGTCAAATTGTACCCATTTCTGTATCACTGCCATGCAAGGCAATCAAGATGAGGGAAAATCCCAGGGAGAGCATTAAGCAATCCAAGCTCTCCTCACACAACTCCTGACTTGCCCAATGATGAGCACAGCAACAGTGACAAAATCAACTGTAGGGATGTAAAAGTGAGAATTCAAAAGTGAGAATCTAAAAGTGGCCATGTTGATACTTTTTAAATTTTCAAAATGGCTTTTTATAATAAAGTAATTACTTTTTCTTGACTTTTTTAGTTGATAGAATGAATAAAAAAATTTATATGACCATGATAAAATTTAATTTTAGATGAGCTGTTTTAATTTAATTTTAAAATTTTAAAAGTGTCGACATGGCCACTTTTAGATTCTCACTTTTAAATTCTCACTTTTACATCCCTACAGTCAATTTTGCCACTGTTGCCATGAGTACCAACCCAAGGATTTGGATCAATGTCCAATGATCCAAGTACCCTTGGAGGACCTGGTACTGTACATCATCACCAGACATCCCAATAAAGTGATGTCCTACCCTTTCTGCTTTTGCAGTTACACAGGCTCAGCACTCCTGGACTTAAGCGCAGATCAAAACCTAGTCAACAGTAGCTTTGTAGATAAGTTCAAGTTAGCCACTAATTCTTTGAAGATTAAAAACATGCTTTTAGCTGATGAACATCACATTGCCGTGACACATGAAGCTGCCCCCTTCTCTGCCATGCTAAAGAACCTGCACTCCTTTATTCAAGGTCTCATAATTGACTTTCCCAAGTTTGACATTGTACTGGAACTGGACTGGCTGCAAAAGAGCAACCCTCATGTATACTGGGCAACCTCTGTACTGACAATATAACATGAAGGTGTCAATCACCATATCTACCCTGACTCAGTGGACTAACTCCTACACAACCACATATTTGTGTGCATCACAGAGACCTTGGACAAAAAGGAGAATATCAAGGCAATTGACTGAGACTCTTATCAGTACAAGATCATACATTTAAAGGATCACCAGGACACCACCACCCCTCAAGATTGTGAAATTTTAGCCTGTCACCCAGAAATCTTCAAATAGGCCCTACCTGGGTTGCCGCCAGAGGAACACATCCAACATTCCATCCAACTCAAAGGAGCTGTACCTAAGGTGTGGCCTATCTACAGGCTGACCCCAAAAAAAGACAGTGCCCTACGCTCTTACCTCAAGGAAGCGTTGGAGAAAGGACTTATCTGCCCCTCACAGTCTCCCTTTAGGGCCGCTGTATTCTTTGTGGCTAAAAAGGACGGTACCTTATATCTGGTCACAGACTACCAAGCCCTAAACAAAGTTACCATCAAGAATTGTTATCCATTATCACTGATTGGCAATCTCTTTGACGCCTTGGGAGGATCCACAGTCTTCTCTAAAATTGAACTGACTGTAGGCTATAACCAGATCCATATCAAGGAAGAAGATATCCACAAAACAGCTTCCCACACTAAATATGGCTCTTACAAGTGTTTGGTACTCAACTTTGGTATGACAAACGCCCTGTCAACCTTTTTGACCTTCATGAACAAGGTGTTTGCCCCCCACATTGACAGGTATGCCCTGGTATACCTGGACGACATCATTGTATACAGTCCCTTGGTGGAAAAGCATCACAAGGACCTGGAGGCAGTCTTTGCCACCCTAGCGCAACATAAGCTGCTAGCCAAGCCCTCAAAATGCCAATTCTTCTGCAAAACGCTACCCTTCTTGGGAAACATAGTTTTGAAAGTGGTATTAAACCTGACAACCAGAAAATCCAGGCCATTTTCAAAATGCCACTGCCCAAGGACAAGTCATAACTCCACACATTCTTGGGAATGGTTGCCTATATACAACAATTTATACCCAACTGTGGCGTCCTGACTGCACCTCTGTCTTCCATAACTGGTGCCAAATCAAATTTTTATGGACCCCCCAAATGTGGCCTGTGCTTCAGACGTCTTAAGGAGAAACTCACAATGGCACCTATCCTGCAATACCCCAAACATGATGGAGAATACCAAATGGAGACAGATGCCTCAGACGCATCCATTGACAGAGTATTACAAATCAAAAACAATGATGGTGACTTCCTGCCTGTGGCCTATGAATCACAAAAATTAAAAGATGGTGAGTGCTGATACCCTATACATGACAAAGAGTTGTTGGTAATTGTTGTGAATACCTCTATTCACCATGTGTCAATTTTGCCTTTGGTGGGCCATTTCAAAGACAAATATCTCAATGTTGCTTTTGCCTCTTAAAATGAGTTGATGACTGAATCAAGAAATACAATTGTTTGGTTTCTTGATCCTGCCAACTCACTTGCCCCACTCATGCTGATGGCAAGTGATCCTACCATCCATGTACTATTTTTTGGTATTTCTAACCACTTAATATTCCATTTCACATTCACCAATAAAAATTAAGTTATATTCACATTTTTATCTTTGTGTCTTCTGTACTTCCGCGCCTCTCTCTAGCCACAACTAGTAGAGATTCTTTTTCCAGGGCCGCAAGGTAATTGCATAGCCTTCCCTGTCATCTAACCAAGACTTGGTACAAATCCAATCCTAAGGTTAGGATTACCTGTTGTGTGTCTATGCCGCGCCTCAGAACACAACAAAAATAGTGCTCACTACAGGGGCTGTAAGCCCTTGGTTACCCCTTTTGCATCCACGGTTTCAGGCCCTTTGCCTCCGCCTATACAAGAGCCAAGTCCCTGAAATTACTAGCCCTCCTATTGAGGAAGATATTTCTGATCTGCCTATTTTCCCTACTTTTTTGTGTTTGGCTCCAGGGGACAACATCCTGGAGGACACAGGAGGAAATCTTTATTACAAAAGATTTGAGGTTTGAAGCTAGCCTTGGGTTAGCCTTCAGGGAAAAATTAAGGGCACATACCTTAATTTCCTGGAAAACAAGATTTAAAAGTCCTTTTGGCAGAAAGGACAGGAAAAGCTTGAAGATTATAAATGCCAACACAAATGTGGATAAACTTGTCTTTATTAGAAGTAATGATTCTACTTTAAATAGTTGACAAGAGGCGGTGATCACTCAAAAGGAAGACAGTGTGGCTGAGGGGGTCACATTGGGATGAGGTCATACCAGGATCAACCACAGACAGGTACAATGATCTGGAATGGGTGGATATTGAACCAGACCCATTTGCAGAAGGCAAAGAATTTCCGAACTCAAAGGCAAAACCAGTCAAATCTTTGCAACTGTCAATATTTGAAGGGAAAATTGAAATAGCATTAATAGCAAAATTTACAACACTACTGTACTGAACCTCGGGAATGGTCCCTGTCTAGTTGCTTACCCCATGGGTACCCCTGACTTGTACCAAGTCATGGCAGTAGCCCTTAGGATATCCCGTGAAGGAGCCATCCCTTACCTTCAGCTGCAGTTCAGTCAAGTGGAATACTATGAATTGATTGTGGCTCCTCAAATCCACAGAATCTCCTCTCAGCAGCTGGCTCTGCTGAGCACTTACTATTGTCCTTTGTGCAGCCTGCCTTGGCCCACCATCAAATGGTATTGGGGCTCCACGTCCAAGAAATCTTGTCTCTGCAAGCAGCAGTTACTCATCACTGGGACCAGTTTGCTGCCTACCAACAGTGGATTCATTCCCTGTTTTCCTTGGTATCTGACAACAAGCGCAATTCTGTTACCTCCCAGACCTGTTTGGTTAATTCTATCAAACAAATGTACTAGTTCATCCCTGAATACATGAGAGAGCGTCTACACAAGTTTCACCAGCTAGAACAACCCTGGCAAACTCAAGTAGATTCCACCTTGAAAAATTATCTCACTGACTTCAAGCAACTTGTTCAACAGCTCAATGCCTTCAGTACATATTCATTTGAGCAACTACAGCAGGTAGTGGACTTTGCTGATAACAGCCTTAATGAAATCAAAATAGCATTAATAGCGCGATTTACGACAGCTGCCATAGCCAAACTCCAGAGTCAAGTGAATGAATTAGCTACACCCAAGCCAGATATTTCGCCCTCTCCTCCTTCTGATGACTTGGCGGATTGAGAGCAGAGAATATGGGACACTATTCAAGAGCTATGTACAACTACTTACAGTCAAGGACATCCTGCTGAGGCGCCTCAACCTGACCCCTAGGTGCTGGAGTTGAATGCTCAAATTTTGGAGCTACAGCAAGAACTTGTTGCCCTACGTGAGATGATAGCAACTGCTGCTAGTCCAGTTGGGGTTGTTGATAAGGATGGTTGCTGCCCTGGCTTACCAGGATCCTTACAAATCCAATGCGCTAGGGAACTGAATTACCCTAGCTAACAAGGTGGATCATTTGAAGCGGGACCATACTAAGCTGGATAGATTTTTACAAGAGATGAGTGAACTGATTGGCTCTGTGAGCAACAGGTTCCCCTTTTGCCTCTCAGTGGTGCCATTTCTTACTTCTCAAATGGCTGAGCTCTCCACAGTAGTGACCACCCAAGGTCAACACCTAAAAGCTACTGCACAACAGACCACTCAAGCTGTCAATACAGGTGCCTGCGCTGTTGAGACCCTGACTACCCTTGAAGAGAGTGTTTGTCAGCCATGGGCTAGACAGCCCCCTCTGAATCTAAAGCAGAGTTTCCCTTCATATAAACATACTCAATAGCAACAATGGTGGTCTAACTCCCAAAGCACATTTTAGGCCTACCTTTAAGCAAGTCTTTGACCCAGAACCTCAACCATTGCAGCTTTCCTAACTATCTACAAAACTTCTATGAGAAAAGCATCATAAAAGGTTAAGAAAGAACATAATCTGACCTGTTCACACCCAACTTGCCAGGAGGTGATGGTGCCTGAACTAGCCACCATTGAGACGTGGGAAGATATGAAGCAGTTCTGATTGAATAGTTTGGTGGTGACCTTAGCCTGTAAGTAAAAAGGACGCTTTTATGCACATTGCTTTCAAGCCTAAGGAGACACTAGCTGAGTTTGCAGACAGGTTCTACATGGAATGACAGCAACTGATAAAAAGCAGACAATTGACAGCCCATGAAGCTTACATGGCTTGCGCTCAAGCTCTAAAAGTTTACCAGCTTCTGTGTCTTAACTCAAAGCCCATAAAGCTATGATTTCCTCTATGAAGAGCATAAAGACGCTGTTGCAAGACATGCACCTTACCCATTCTGGAGCAGTTGTTAGGGAAAGTTGAACTGCTTCTGACTCTGGTTTGTCTTCCTGTGGTCCTCACATTCTTACCATGAATTCACAAAGACTCCTTGACGCCAAGGTTACCACAATTGTGGTCAGATAGGTCACCGCTCTCAAGTCTGTAAAATCCTTGGGTTAAAGGAGCTGATCCAAAAGAAAAGCAGGAAAAGAACATTTGACCTAGAGGCAGAGACGCTCTTGGTTGAGAATTCTTCCCAGTCTCTTTCAATTCCTCCCTCCTTAACCAACTCTGTGCCTGCAGATAATAGGGCTCTTCCTATCCTCCTCTTGTTCCACAATATCTCTGAAAACTTGACCTGGATGACTCTGATACTGACAACGCCAAAGCATATGGGTACTCTGCCTAGCTGTTCCTGAAACCATTACAGTCCCCTATAAATTGCAATAAGGAAAGACTACTACTACCGCTAAGCCTTTGCCTGAAGCCAAAGAAGTTGTCTCTTGCCCTTACCTCACTCAAGCTAAGAGGTCCCCTGTGCTAGTGAAGTTGTCAGAAGAAGCTGCCAAGGTTGCTGACGCTGTCTTCAAGAATTTATCTGTTTTGCTCCCTCTCCAAACTGTTTATAAGGAGTTCCCAGGGTTAAAATGCATGATTGAGAAGTGGGATAAGGAACTAGCAGAGGCTCAAGATATCTTGGCTGTCCTTTCACCCTTTGGTTGTACTACCACTCAAGTAGTGATATCTTTCAAAAAGTGAAGATCAAGGCCGTCTTAGACAATGGCTTGCTAGTCAAGGTTGTCTCTTCCAAGCTTGTGAAGAAACTCAAACTTGCCCCTGACCTTAATTATCATCAGTTGTATGGCACGGCTGGACTGTCTATGACTTGCGCCATAGGGGCGTACTCTGCTCTACCCATGCAGTTTGGCAAGGTTCTCCTAGCTGCGCCAGCAGTTGTCTTGGAAAACAAGAGTTACAATCTCATAGTTAGAACTCAATTTCTTAGGGAATATTATGGGTTAATCAACTTGAAAGATGGTTACCTCTCTATTCTGGGATACATAGTCCTTCTGATCTTTAAAGAGCTGGTTAAAGTTCATGGATAACGTCTCAAGACATGTGCCTTGGAATATCCCACTGGGGTTTTCAACCTCAAGTATTGCAGACACTCTTCAAACATGAAATGTCCATCCATGGCTTGTCCTGCATCTGACGGGATTCCTCTCCTAGCCACGTCTGCTGTCACCATCCCCCCAGGCCATCCTAGACTCCCAGATATCATATGAACTACTTGAACCAACCTTCTTGGAGTTGTACTCTCCCCCCTCATCAGGGCACAACAAGCCTTATCTCTGCCCAGGAATCTTGGATGTCTCCCTAAGCACCCTTTTCAATTGTTGGTAGCCAACCTGACTGCACTCTCCATGACGTGTCTAAGGGGCTGGTTGTTGGATATAACAAGTTGTTAGGCACTCTTGACGTCCTGTCCCTTCATCCCTTTGGCATGTTCCAAGATTTTAACCTAACTGAGTATGAGCCCCAATTTCTATCCGTGTTCACTGCGCAAGACTTTCCACAGCTGTCCCCGGTTCAACAGAAAGAGATGCTAGACCTGCTAGACTAATTTTCTGACATCTTTGCTAAAGACAGTACTGACTATAGGTTAGCCAAAGGCGTTATTCATCAGTTTATATACTGGTGACGCTCCCCCCTTCCTTGCTAAAACATATTGCCGCAGCCGCGTGGAGGACGCCCAGGTATCTAAAGAGCTCAAACAAATGTTGGACGCTGGGCTGCTAGCATCTTTGCAAAGTCCTTGGGCACCCCTGTTACTCATCTTAAAGAAGAAAGATGGAGGTCATTACATTGTGATGTACTACCAACAATTAAACTCTTTGACCAAGTAGGACTTGTACCCCTTGCCGTGTATTGATGATGCTCTCTGACGTCTTGGAGGCTCTAAGTTCTCTCCACAATGAATTTGGCATCTGGATACTGGCAAGTTGACCTTTTGCCCAAGGACTGCCAAAAAGCCGCACTCATTACATCTGAAGGGCTATTTGAGCCTACCTAAATGCTGCAGGGACTCTGCAATGCCCCAGCCACCTTTATAAGGGCCATGGACTCCATCTTCTGCAACTTGAAGCTTTCATGTGTCCTAGTATATTTGGATGATATCATGGTCTTCAGTGCTACCTTCACCAATTACCTGGCTCATCTTAAAGAAGTGTTTGTTAAGATTTTAGAAGCTGGTCTCAAGCTAAAACCTTCCAAGTGCGCCTTCTTTAAAGAGTATCTTGAATTCTTGGGCCATGAAGTAACCCAGACAGGGATTTGCCCAATGACTAAGAAGAATGAAGCCATCAGCAAAATTCTTCTGCCAACCAAACTGTGAGAGGAACAAGTGTTTCTAGGGATGATGAGCTACTACAGACAGTTTTATCCCTGACTTTGCCAATACTAGTGAGCCTCTAGTCCAGCTATTACATAATGTTCCTTTTGAATGGACCGCCAGTCAGCAGCAAGCCTTTGAAACTCTTAAGCAAAATCTCAAAGAGGCACTAATACTAGTGTATCCCGACTATGATAAGTAGCTCATCCTTTACACTGATGCTAGTGATCTTGCTAATGGAGCTATTCTGGCCTAACTAGATGACAAGGGTGTATACCATCCTGTGGCTTACACTTCCTGCGGCTAAACAAGCATGAGAAGAATTATAGTGTCACAGAGAACAAGTGTCTTGCCATGTTGCAGCAGTCAAACAGTTCTGCCACTTTGTGTATAGTACCCATTTACAGTTGTCACTAACCACACTTTGCTTAAATTGATATAAAAACTTAAGGAACCTGAAAGGCTCCTAGCTAGATGGGCCCTATGTCTGCAAGGTTACAACTTCACTGTGTTTCACTGCCCCAGGATTTAACATCAGAATGCTGACAGACTGTCCAGAATGCCCATTCTTGCTTTACATCCTGCAGAGGCTGAAAAATTGTATAAACTAATTGGATACCCTTATTATTGAGAAAGCAAGACAGAAGAGGTCTGACTGGCAGTGTCAAAGCTAACCAAAGATACCCTCATACATGATAATCAACTCTTCAAAAAGGTACAAGATCAGTATCTGCCCTATGTACAACCCAGTCTTTGCCTCTCAATGGTGTCAGAAGCTCATAAAGAGAATGGGCATGGTAGCACTGCTAAGACTTTTGACTGGCTTCAGAAGAATTACTTCTGGGAAAACCTTTGCCTGCTAATCCCAGACGTCATAGCTAGTTGCCATGTTGTAAATGTGCTGTTTTTAGCAGAGTTACATGGGGAAAAATATTTAGAAGATATATAATAATCTTTATTGAGAGAAAATGATTATATAGTTCATGTGAATCAAGGATAGAAGGAACAAGATTGGTGATCACACGGCTGGATGGAAGAAGGGGGTGGCTTGATCCTGATAATGAGTCAAGCGCCAAATTGAGGTATCCACCGTGAAGGATTATCATCTGTTTGTGTTATTTGATTTGGTAATTTGAGTCGGCTTCCTAGTCTGGCTTTGGGTGACCAGATAATTGGATTGCAGGTCACAAACCCGCTTGGTTGGAACCTTGCTGGCAGGTTGAGCCTGCGGTATTGACACCCCTCCGGCTGAAGGTTGGCCTCCTCTGGGGGAAGGTTGTCAGGGAGGTTGTCAGGAGCCCGAGCGCCGTATTGAATCAGTTGTTGTTTGGTGGCAGGCAGTGAAGTCTCTCGTTGTTTTGTCTTGCTTTGCAGGTTTATAGGCAGTTGTGGTGTAAGGTCTTGTCTTGCTTGTTTTTCCCAAGCCCTTGCACAAGGTAAGTGTTATTATTGTTTACCTCCAGATGATTGCTGGCCCTACTTTCTTGGGTTGTAGTTTGCTTTTGTCAATATTCATGACCCAGACTTTATCCCCAACTTCATGTCTATTGCAGATGGGAACAAAGGTCTTTTTAAGTGTTCCTTTTCTTTGGGTTCTTGTTTGCTGTTGGCCTCTACTACTTGAGGATCTGAGCAAGGGGGTACTTGACTTTAAATTTCCAGTTTGGGTCCTGTCAATGCTTGAATGATATTTGGCTGTGTGCTGTATACCAGTTCAAACAGGCTTTTTCCGGTGAATCTGATCACTTGGGTTTGGCACATAGGTAATGTGGTTGGTAGCTGCTTATACCAGTCTTCAGGTCTCCCGGCAGTGAGTTTGGCTAAGCTTGCACAAGGCTACCATTAAGCTGCTCTACACGTCCATTGGCCTGTGGATGATATGGTGTTGTGACAGTGTGTTTGACCCCATTCTTGGTGAGGTACACATTGGTGTCTTCAGAGATCAATTCTTTGCCTCCATTGGTTATCAGGAGTTCTTGCTTTCCAAACCTGCTGATTATTTCCTTGCCAATGAATTGTTGGACATTGTTGTCAGTGTGTGCCTTCACTTCTTGGGCTACTGGCTACCTTGTTGCAAAGTCAATGGCTATGATGATGTATTTTTTGTTTTTGTGCTTTCCTGGCATGGGGCCCACAATTTAAAGAGCCCATACTTTGAATGGTAGTTGGGTTTGAATGGGGAGTACAGACTTAGGCAGGGTTTTGCTTCTAGCAAATTTTTTGCAAACCTTGCACTGTTCTAACACTTCCTAGACATTGCGGTATAAGGTTGGCCACCAGGCTTTATGCTTTAGGAATTTGTATAGATTTTGGCTCTTAGTATGTCCAAGATCCCTGTGGTAGCAAAGAATGGTGTCAACTTGCTGGTGTGTGGGAATGTAGGGAATGGTTGTGCCATCCGTCATCTTTCTGTGAAGAGTCCTGTATATGTCAGCAAAGAGATGTTCATTCTTGATGACCGTTTCTTTGGTGATATTGGTTGTGCATGCAGGGAATCCTCCGTTTTTTTGTATGTAGCACTAGGAGAGGCCAGTCTGGGTCAAGCCCATTCTCTCCCCTTGAAGCGCAGACATATAGATGGGACAGGGCGTCTGCCATGGCAAGCTCAGCCCCAGGCTTATATTAGATGAGCATGTTAAACCTTTATGATATTTCCATCCACTGCGCTTGGCGGCGTGACAGGTTTGCTTGCATCTTGAAATAGATGAGCAACTTGTGATTGGTTAGTGCTGTGAATTCTTCCTGCCGTTCTAGGTAACAGCGCCATTTGACTAGACAGTGCACAATGGCCAGCAGTTCTTTGTCGTGGATAGGGTATTGACACTCACCATCTGTCAGTTTGCACAACTTGTAGGCTACGGGCAGGAAGTCATTGTCACTATTCTTAATTTGTAGTACTCCCCCAATGGATGCATCTGAGGCGTTGGTTTCCATCTGGTACTCTCTGTCTCGTTTGGGATATTGTAAGATGGGAGCTGTCGTGAGCTTTTCTTTGAGACGTCTAAAACAGAGATCATGTTGGGGGGTCCATACAAACTTGGACTTGGCGCCTGTTATGGCGGACAAGGGGGCGGTCAAGACGCCACAGTTGGCTATGAAGTGTCATACATAGGCCACCATTCCCAAGAAGGTGTGTAGTTCTTACTTGTCCTTGGGAGGTGGCACCTTGCAGATGGCTTGTATCTTTTGGCTGTTGGGTTTGATGCCGTCTTTTGAGACTATGTGTTCCAAGAAGGGTAGTTGCTCCTGGAAGAACTGGCATTTGGAGGGCTTGGCCAACAGTTTGTGCTGTGCCAAGGTTGCAAAGACTTCCTCCAGGTCTTTGTGGTGCTGTTACGCCAAGGGACTGTAAACAATAATATTGTCCAGGTACACTAGGGCATGTTTGCCTATGTGTGGCGCAAACAATTTGTTCATGAAGGTTACAAAGGTGGATGGGGCATTGGTCATGCCAAAGTTGAGTACCACACATTTGTAGGAACTGTACTTAGTGTGGAAGGCTGTCTTGGGGATGTCTTCCTCCTTGATACAAATCTGATTGTAGCCTGCGGTTAGATCAATCTTGGAGAAGACAGTGGCTCCTCCCAAGGTGTTGAAGAGGTCATCAATCAGTGGCAGTGGGTAACAATTCTTAATTATGACTTTGTTTAGGGCGCAGTAGTCCGTGACCAGGCGTAAGGTACCGTCCTTTTTAGCCACAAAGAATACAGCGGCCCCAAAGGGAGACTGTGAGGGGCGGATAAGTCCTTTTTCCAGTGCCTCCTTGAGATAGGCGTGCAGGGTGTTGTCCTTTTTTGGGGTCAGTTGATAGATGGGACGTGCCTTTGGTACAGCCCCCTTGAGTTGGATAGAGTGTTGGATGTGCTTCTCAGGGGGTAGCCCAGGTAATGCTTCTTTGAAGATTTCTGGGTGTCGGTCCACAATGTCGCAATCTTGAGGCGTGGAGGTATCCTGATGGTCCTTGAAGTGTATGATTTCATACTGACAGGAATCCCAGTCAATTGCTTTCAGGTTTTCCTTCTTGTCCAAAGTCTTTGTGATGTGTACAAAGACGTGGTCACGTAGGAGTTGGTCCACAGAGTCAGGATAGATCTGGTGGTTGACGCCTTTACGCTTGATGGTCAGCACAGAGGTTGTCCAGTCCACATGGGGGTTGTTTTTTTGTAACCAGTCTAGTTCTAGTACAATGTCAAACTTATGGAAGTCAATGGCGGGACCTTGGATGGTGGAGTGGAGGTTCTCAAGCATGACAGAGAAGGGGGCAGTTTTCTTTGACACAGCAATGTGGTGTTCATCAGCCAGGACCACGTTTTTAATCCGCAAAGGATTAGTGGCCAGCTTGAATTTATCCACAAAGCTGCTGTTGACTAAAGTTCAATCTGCGCCCAAGTCCAGGAGTGCTGAGCCTGTGTAACTGCAAAAGCAGAAAGGGTAAGACATCAACTTATTGGGATGTCTGGCAATGATGTATAGTACCGGGTCTTCCGAGGGCACTTGGATCATTGGGCATTGGTCCACGTCCCTGGGTTGGTATTCATTGTTGGGCAAGTCAGGAGTTGCGTGGGGAGAGCTTGGCTTGCTTAGTGCTCTCCCCAGGCTTTTCCTTCATCTTGGTTGCCTTGGGTGGCGGTGACACAGAAATGGGTGCAATTTTACTGGCCATTATTTCCATTTCCACTCCCATTTGAACCCATGGGTTTGTGGTTGTTGTTGTTGCCGTTGCCTCCAGGAGGTGGTTGAGAGGAGCGCCTGCTTGGATGGGAGTCTTTGGGCCTTTCTCGTTTCCCAGTCTGTGCCTTGTGTAGAGTGTTGGATGTTTGTTCCGCTTCATGGTACAGGCTTTGCAGGTTGATTACCTGGTCCAGGTTCACATGCCTCATTACATGCAACTTGAGGGCGTTGTAGTACATGAGGTGTGTAGCTGGAGTGTCAAAGGCCATGTTGGATGGTGCACGGAGACAAAGTTTTTCGTAGGCGCGGGTGAGTTCTTTAACGGTGCCTGTCTGGGTCAGGTTCTTTACTTGACGTATGATCATGAGTGCTGTATCCTTAAGCACAAACCTTGCCAAGAAGTCCTGTTTGAAGGTGTCCCAGTTTTTGTCAGTGTTCTCTTTGTGCCACTTGTCACACCAGGTGCCAGCGTTATGGGTCAGGCAAATGGAAATCTCTGTGATCCAGAATTGCTGTGGGCATTCCATTTGAGCCAGCTTGCTTTGGGTGGACTGAATCCATGCAGTAGCATTGTTGTTGTTGGCCCCAGCAAATGATTCCAAGGTGGGGCTTTGTAGTCTTTGCGCTACATAGGCAGGCATGATGGTTTCATTGGCTGGTTGCGGTATCAATGAGGGAGCCTGAAAGAAACTTTGCGCAGACATGGAGTTGAAGGTGGGTAGCAGGATTACCGTGTTTTGGTACAGGACAAAACCATTGGGTATCTTGGTACCAGGAGTATACGGAGTCCAGTTGGGCAGGAGGCCAGACATGATTCTGTTGAGGATTTGTTGGCTGCGGCGTGTGCGGGCAACAGGCAGAATTTTTCAAGATAAGGTAGGATGGAGAACCTACCTGTGCTACCAATGTCATAACTGTGCTGTTTTAGCAGAGTTACACGGGGAAAAATATTTGGAAACTAGATAACAATCTTTATTGAGAGATAGTGATTATATAGTTCATGTGAATCAAAGATAGTAGGAACAAGATTGGTGATCACACGGCTGGATGGAAGAAGGGGGTGGCTTGATCCTGCTAGTGAGTCAAGCGCCAAATTGAGGTATCCACCGTGAAGGATTATCATCTGTCTATGTTGTTGGATTTGGTAATTTGAGTTGACTTCCTAGTCTGGCTTCAGGTGACCAGATAATTGGATTGCAGGTCACAAACCTGCTTGGTTGGAACCTTGCTGGCGGGTTGAGCCTGCGGTTTTGACACTACAAAGGTGCCAATTTTGGTGAAAAAGTCATCCTTTGAAGCCCCTGTATCCACTAATGAGGAAAAGATCAAGTATACCCTTATATATCATTTGTGATCCCATCAACCCACTAAGGCTATAGATATCCCTTCTTTTATCTACCAATTAACTTATCTTTCCTGATCCAAATTTACAGTTATAGTGTGATCCTTATAAGTTGTAAGTGGCATCAACCTCAGTTTATACGCCTGCCCCAGTGTTACAAATATTACAAAGGGTTCTTCTTCTAGGTTGCAACTGCTGCTTTAACCTACATAGATAGTAGCAGCTGCACTCTCTTGCTTACAATCATTTTAGCACTTTCATAGAGCTGGCCTTGATAATGCTTAAGGCCAACTCCTTCTGGCACAAATTTCTTAACAATCCGGCATCCAGTATCTAAAATTTAGCTGCCCTTGACTGAAATCAGATGGTTGTTCAAGATGGCAACAATCTCTAAAGTTATTGGTGTGGACCACCCTGGATCCCTTGTTCTATGCCTTGATATGACCAGCAACCAATTTTTTAACCTCATCCTGCTTATGATATAGATCCGGCTCTTGGGGTTCCAACCCTTAAAGTCTTTATTGTTGACTGTTTTGGGGTGCCTTCAGCTTGGTTGGATTAAAAAGGACATTAACCTTACCTTATAGTCCTGCATCTTTGCTATATGCACCCTCACCTGTTTGAAGGGGTCACCATACCCCAGCCAAGTTACCTGGGCTCAGGATATGCACTTCTTCAGATTTAGAGGCTTGGAGCATGCCAAATCAAACAGATAGCCCATTACCCGTTAAAGCTTTACATCAGATGGGCTGTTTGCAGCTATGATGAAACCCCAGGCAGATGATCCAGCCATCCCACAATCCCCTTGCAGGTCCTGAACCTACACCTGCCAGCCATCAGTCTATTCCTCCACACTAAATATAACCACTATCAGCTGTCAAGGTAGTCCCTAGCTTCACAGGTACCCTGCCCCCCACCATTCAGAAAGACAGAGCTTCAAGGCTTACTATGTGGAGACCAAGGTCCATTAAGGCCTAAGCCTCCTCATGGGCAAGGAATGAGCCCTGGCCAAACCTTTTGTAAGGCAGGGCTCTTGGATCCCGCTCTAAAAGCTCCATCCGCTCTGTTTAGGGTAACCTTTGTAAAAGAGCCGTCTGAAAAACCATATGCAATCCCCCAGATTTCCCCAGGTGATCCAGCATGGGCCTGGGTGCTCAAGAGCCTTAACCTCCATAAACAGCTGCCGCTCCCAGTTCAACCTTAGTGGCTGTATAGCCAATGTATTGCCGTAACTGGGCTGTATCAGCCAAGTTACAGGGGGGTGTGGGAACTGGATAACTATTTTTACTGGGATATGCCGCTCATATAGTTTGGGGATCATCTTTCACAGGACAGGATTGGGACAATCAATTGATTGGATTGGACAGGGGGTGGCTCGGCCCTTATAGCCAGCCAAGCGCCAGATCAAGCTGTCCGCTGATTAGTGAATGTCACTGGGTCAAGCTGCCTTATCAGGGATTCAAGTTGGCTTCCATATTTGACTTCAAGTGGTGGAAAAGTCTGTTCAATTGTGCAGGGTATCCTGTGAAAAACTTTGCTAGGGGCCAGTCTGGTTGCTTTGACAATATATTGGGTGGCTTTTAAATCATACACTTCACCCCAGATGCTTTACCTAGTGCCGCTGGTTGCAGCAGTGCTGCTCTTCTTTATACATTTCTGCTGGATCATCTGCCATGCTTTCAAGCCCTTGGCTTTCTCACCTCAAAGGTGTCCTCCTTCCCAATAACCCTTCCATGGATTTAGTGAGTGCAAGCTGGTATCAATCACCCACAATATTCCCTTACACTAGACCTTAGTGTATGCCTAACCTTTTATTATGGCTGCTTCTTTGGTTTACCCCTCAGGTCTCAGGTAAGCTTTTGCTGGGAGCTTCAGCCCGGTTATCTCTACCGGTACCCAGCATAGCTGGCACCTGGGATCTTACTCTGAACATCATAGGTTCAGGGCAGCTGCGGTAAACTTGGCTGTAGGCATGAAAGGGTGAGGGTCCTGCAGCAGTAGTTCAATCCTGGCCAAGCCAGCACTCTTTAAATCTTCACTGCAGCAGGTTGCTATAAGTTAATTGCGCTTCCTTACCCTGTTTGGCAGGAAGGGAGAGTGATGAGTAACCTTTGCGCTTACAATGATGTTCAAGCCCAGATACATTGGTCAGACCCAGCTTTAAACTTTTAGGGGCCTTGGCTTAGCTACAGGTAGATCCCCACTGTTGAGTTCTCATCTTTTCATGCATACAGTCTCGTTCACTGAATTTGCTCATCAGGGTGAGCTCCAACAGCACTTCTCCCTTCCTTTGATGGAAGGCAAGGCCCATGCAGAAGATCAGTTATTAGATGACTCTTTTAGCATCCCCTGTATAACACAAGCCACAGCTGGGGCCACTTTGAGGCTATTAGTTGTTAAACTCCCCCATACCTATCAAATATCAGGCAATCTTCAATAAGCACAGGATCTCCAGGGTATTTGGAACACCTACAAGAGACATCTGTGGATAGAAATGGTACAGATTTATCTGATGGTGAAAAAGGTTTTTGATATCTGTAGTGGTTCCCTTGAAAGTTGGACAATTCTGTCCATGGGTAGCATCAACCTGACCAGGGCCCAGAAGGGTTGGACATGCATCATGTTCAGCCTTGATCTTCTCCTCAGCAACTCTGACCCTGACCTGCCATTGAGATCGCTCCTTGACAGTATCTAAACCACTTCTAATGAAAATCCCATTTGAGATTAAAGTACCAAGTGCTTCACAGTGAGCATACCCTTAAGCTTTGAACCTTGGCTAGTTAAAGTTCTATTTTCCCCTCTGGGGCGATATCCCAGAACCTATTGGTGTGAATATGTGCCATGGCAAGTGTAGTAGAAGGATCTTTCCATAAGGTTGTGATAGATTGGTCTGTTAGCCTTCTTTTCTACCCTGGGGCTTAGATACAGCTCAAGCTGATAGGGTGCTCTGCTGAACGCACGCAAAGCCTTGCCTGGTGATTGGCCCCAATCTTTAACAGAGCTGGGATAGAGGGTGAACAGACAGGATAAAGTTCAGGCCATGCTGGATCTGGAATGGCTCCACCTCTTCAATCAGTACTCAGGGTGTTTTACAGGGGTCCTTGGGGTGAGGTGGTGGAGTTATATACCATCTTAATTTTGCTAGGTGCCACATTCATGCTGTGCAGCACAATTGGTTAGTTATTGGGGTTGACCTGGTATTTTTATATGAAAGCTATGAGATGGTTTTTTTGTAGGTTGGTTGGCTTTTATATATCAGCTTTGAAGTCTGCTATACTATTTGATATCATATTATGGATTGGAAAGAGGATTGGGCTAGGGTAGGGTCAGCCTCTGTATATTAATGTCTCTTAGGGTGATAGATCCCTGTATGTGGAGGGGGTAGATCTGATATCAGTGCCTGTGAGTCCCCCTTGGGATGCTATACTATCACGGTCCTGATCAACTCTTTGTAAAGACCAGGGCAAGGTCTGCTGCATAGGGGTCAGGTGATGTTGTTATATCACAGTGCTTGTTGTAGATTTGAAACAGTTAATAGCTTCAGGAAAGTGATGGAATTAAGTTGCAGGGAAGTGGATAAGATGTGTAAGGGGTCAGATTATAGTGTTTAAGTAGATGGCAGGGCTTGACATAAGGGAGGATTGAGAAAGAGGCCAGGTGCATAGGTTTAAAACTGACTTTTTTGAAGGAGCATATTTTTTGGTGATAAATGTGAAGCAGTAATTAAAATGCCTCTGGTTCAGCCAATGGCCAACCGTGTTGAAGTATAGGTAGCTATCTAGGATGACGTAATATTCCACCATCCGCCTTAGAGCAGCACTAAATTACGCCTTGGCTTGGATAGGGGGAAACTGACCCCCTGCATCCTCATATGCTAGGGTGGGATTGTAAAGGATTGCTGTACATTGTTAATTAATTGGCTCTACGTTCCAAAGGATCTACTGCGCTTGCCACGCTTCGATTGATCTGCTTGAGGCTGGGGGTCGAGTAAGATTACTGTTATCGCAATGGCTTTTGGTGGTGGATTTGAGATTGGCGTGATGGTCAATCTTGAGGGTTTGCTTTTGGCGGTTGGGATTTTTGTAGCTCGTTTGTAATGCGATTGGGATGGAAGCTGCAAGGGTGACTCGTTCGATTGATAGCAGGACGAGTTTTTCCTGGCTTAGATTGGTTGGTTGGATTGTAATGTGAAACTAAATCGGCAGCGTGGTGTTCCGATTGGGTGGATCTGGACTTTGTCATGAGGCTTGGGTTTGATTGGTTTGTTTTTGTGGAGATGATTGCCTTTGAGGGATTTACTTTCATTAATATGTGTTGCTTGGTAGTGGGGTTAGAGTTGTTAAGATAAATGTACATGAATTTTTTAAATTTAGAGGTTGAGTATGGCTGTTATCTTCTAGTGGAGGTGATGGAGTTTGTATGTAATTGGTGCTAGATATGCATATAGGAAATGCAGAATAATCTATTGGTTTCAGGTAATTAATGATGAGTGTATGGCTTTGGATGGTTGGTATTCCACCATTTTTATGCTTAAGGTTGCCAGAGTGAGCTTTGAGATAAGGCCAACCGCTGCCGGGTCTTAATTTTATCGGGTGCGGATGTTATCGGTTGTGGGATGATCGCTTGTTAGGTTGTGTTGATATAAATAGAGGGATGGATTACAGGCGTGTTAATTAGCATTGATCTGATTGGCTAGCGAGGTTAACGGTGGATTTTGGCGTTAAAGGGGTAGGGAATTTAAGGGTGAATTCAAGTGGGTTAATTGGTTTGCATTCATGGCAGGCAGATCCGTTAGGGTGTTTTGTTGATTGTAATTGTGAGTGCAAGTTTAAGGATCTGCAGGGAAGTATGATAAATTTAGCTGTTTTTTGTTAAATAAATATCTATTTTAAAAGCGTGTAAGTTAAAGTAGTTTATTATAAGATGCGCTCAAAGGGAATATACACGAATTTTGGTTATTGAATTTGTTTGGAACTAAAAGTGAAATTGGAGCGCCATCTCGAGAAGGAGAATTTCAGCCCCTGCTTGGGTGTGATGGGGGAGGCGACAGAGGAGGCTGCTGAGGACGAGGATGAAGTGAGGCTAGGGCATTCGCCTAGGCTTAGCATGCGGGAGCGATGCTTCTGAAGCAAGTCGTCGGAATGCCGCTTGTTTCTGCACTCGGACATGACTTCGAGCTGCGGGTCTGAAGAGAATGCAATGTCCCTGTTGACGGAGCGCGCGCATAGCTTCTGAAGGGCAGCTTTCCTCGTCAGCAGCTGGATATCCTTGACAAACTGTTGCCGAAGCATCTGTGCTTTGGGTTCTGTACTAGCCATTCCTCCGATCCCTTCTTCTTCCACTCTTTTATCCTCACCTCCCACCCCAAGCCAATCACATGCAAGCTCAACTCGACACCCCCTGGCCAATCAGTTTCAGGCTAGTAGCGCCACTTGCAGCTGCTCCCTTGGATCATCCTTGCATGATTGGTTCACACTCTGCCAGGTGGTGATCCATGCCAGTCTGTGTGAGGTGATCCTACAAATCCATTCGGATCCATCACCACCGTTACGATTGGGCTTTACGCTTCCATCAGCCTTGAACAGATTCACTTGCCCCAACGTCACCATCTCGAATCCAATTCGAATCAATCCCCAACCCACGTCTCCAGCTTGCCACATAAACTCCAAACAAGGGCAACCTCCAATATTTCCAAATAAGGAAACCCAACTAAAACTTTAATTGCAGATCTATTCCATAGAAACCAGTCATCACAAGCCAACCACATCAACTCCCCAGAAACCCCCAAGCTACCACATACCATACAACCACCACAAGACATATCCCCCCACCACTTGCAAATCATCCTCACAACATCGAACCCATGCTTATATACAAACACCCCATATCGAGACAAACCGATCCATCCTACTTCCACTCACCGCAACGAACTCAACACCCTTTTCTTGGCAATGATTCCATAACCCCATTCCCACTTCACACACATACAAAATAAATATCTACTCTAACCAACCCTATCCCTAGCAACCCTTTAACCCAGACTTTGCAAACTTCCCAGATCCCCTCACACCTAATCAATCAAGTTTCCATACTGGGACTTTTGGAACCAAGAACAACAGGAAACATACACAAGATTCAGGAACTAGGAGTCCAATAGGCGTGATCTGCCACCAAACCAGAATAGGAACCAAGCATCCCACCCTTCAAACAAACGTAATCACTTTCTGGATCCATCCATCAACCAAGCTACCATACGATAGGCACCTTCAGATGCTATAAGCAGCCCAATTCAGGATTCAACCCCAAACCAAGAACAACCTCATGCTTCCAAATCCATCCAAACCACTGCATCACATACTGCCAAGACTTTAAATCAACATTAACCTATATAACATAGAATAAGCTAGATTTAACCTTTAAAGATACATATATACTATTACATCCTCAATCCCCAACCCTAAACCATACCAAAATACTCTCCAATACCCTGCCAGGGGTTTCTACCACTGAATCATCCCATGATGGTAAGGTGTAGATCATCATAGCCCCTTAACAAAGTTCTCATCTTTCCAGAACCTTCCCTATTGGGCTGGAGATCACTTGGTACAATCATCTTGCTTAATTATCTCCAAAGAGACTGAAATCAGGTACCTGGAGATACCCAAATGTGGCTATCTAAAGCAACCATCTCACCATCAGATACAGGATATGTCATGGCTAAGTAGAGTTAGAGCTGGTGGTATTTGATCAAATGGGGAATATACACCCAAATTAGGATGGCAATACTAATGAGGAGGAGTCATGTCAGGGAACCAACCCTGATTGGCCGGCTTGCTAGTGTTTGGGAACTGGCGGGTTGCAGACTGGGTGGGCAGAGCCCACCAAAGGATCAGTGCTAACTTAATGAGGTAGGACATTGACTTGCCCACCCACAACCACAGACCGGCGGCTGGGACAATAGTATCTATTACTCCCATGAGAGTAATATATACAATTCCAAAAAGCTTGTTGGTATGGTCCAGTGGGAGCTCAGCGGCGGAGGCAGGCATTGGTTTAGGGGTGACAGGTGGTTTCATGCCCATTTGGTAGGCAGGAAGGAAGTTGTATTTATCTCTGAACAGGCGGGGTTTGGTAACTTACCAAGGGCCTTCTTGGTTGTATCTGGTTAACTTGGTAGTTCTGGCCAAGGGATCCTGGGCTAGTATGTTGTCAGCGGTGTAGTCCTTGTACTTAGGCTTCAAGGGGTACTATATGAAATGGACAGGACCAAAGGGGGCACCTGGCGGGCGGTACATAGCTGGTGGGCTGGCAGGGGGGCAGAAAATCTTGAGGTTAACTGGAAGATGGCAAAAATAAAATACAGCAATAGTTAGAAAACCAATATCTCATAACCTTTATTTAAAAATGACAATGGGGGTTGATCTCGGCCTGGCAGGTATTTATATCACACTTCCAGGCTTCACTACCTGGTTGGATTTTCTGGGCTCAGGCGGGTTGGCATTGGGTGTCTCAGATGGCAGTGTGGTGCTTGGCCCTGGCGGTTTGCCACTGGCCGCTTTGGGGTGAGAAGACTTCAAATCCTTCTGTTTATCAATTCGGGTATTGGGTGCCTCTTTGGGTTCAGTGTCTTTCCTGGGACTTTGGGGGAGTTTGGAATAACTTTCAGGGAGAAATTTGTCTATTTCACCGGGCAAACTGCCGGTGTCAGGTGTTGGCACTTCGGGGAAATTCCTGGCATATTGCACTGGCAGTTTGCTTGCAGAATCCTGTGGGGCAGCTAAGGGTTTGGGTCCTGGCAGGCTGGCAGCAACTTCATCAATTAGTAGTGGGTTATTGCGTTCCCAGCCTATGAGTCTGGCAGTCCGCAAAGGGTTTTGTCCAGGGTTCAACTCTGATTCTGTATTTTGAGATTTAGGAGCATCCAAATTGTCATTCCTGACAAGTCAGGGCATATTTACTCTGAAGGGGTCACCCTTAAAGAGGGAGTATGGGAATGTACATCAGTTTAAAATGCACAGGTACAGCAGGAAGACTTTGATTTGCCTCACAGGCAGGGAACCAGTCACATAGATGGGTTCACACATGATCTCACAAATTTCAGAAACAACTCCATCAGGGGGCAGAAGATTTCCAGGAGATCAGAGCATCAAAGATGCCGAGTCTAATAACCTTGCTATTACAAATCTTATGGAAAGATATTGAAATAAGTGAACCATGAGATAAGAAATTTATCTGAAAGAAATATCACATGACTAATATAGCTTTCTTAGAAATGGTACTACTTGAAGCTCTTAGGTGCATCTTGATGAGGTGACCTTCTGGTGTTTGCTTAGCTTACAGATGCCACCAATGCTGGTCCAGTAAGCTGTTACCTGGCCCCCTCAGAGTCAGAATTTGAAAACCAACCAGTGATTTTTGGGAGAATCAAGCATGGGGCATCCATACCCCGCTCATAATCAACTTTTCTTGTCTCCACCCACTTGCAATCAGCTACTAGATTTAAATCTATGATCACCACAAGCAGGCAAGGTGTCAAAACAGCAGGCTCAACCCGCCATCAAGGTTCCAAGTAAGTGGGTTTGTGACCTGCAATCTGATTATCCAGTTACTTGAAGCCAGAATAGAAAGTTGACTCAAATTTCCAAATTCAACAACATGAACAAATGATGATCCCTTACAATGAATACCTTGTTTTGGCGCTTGACTCATTACCAGGATCAAGCCACCCCCTTCATCATCCAACTGTGTTGTTGCAACTGGGATTTGAACCTCGCCTGCTAACGTATCTTACGATACACAGGGGGCGCTCAATGAGTCGCCCCTTGACGTATCTAACGTTTTGAATGAATCTGATGGCAATGTCAAATGGTGGGCACTTCATCCTAATTAGGAGCGTTGTCAATTCAACCTGCTGATCCCTGCACAAGTTATTCCTCGGCTCCAAACCCTACATGGAACTCCCCACTATGCCACCCCCTTGTGATCTTGTGGCTTCCCCATTTAGTATATTAGTCACAATATCCTACAATAAACAACACCTTAATCTTATTATTCTGTCCTTTCCTATTGGACTGTTGTCTTCCCCAATTCCAAGTACTGGACCCTCATTGGTTCAGTTGCAACAGTGTGATCAACACAATTATGTTCCTGTTATCCACTGATTCACAATAACTATATAATCACTATCTCCCAATAAAGATTATTATATAGTTTATAAATATTTTTTTCTTGTAACTCTGCTAAAACAGCACAGTTACAGAATTGATAGCAGAAGTAGGGTTTCCATCCTACTTTACTCTCAAAATTCTGCCTGTTGTCCATACTTACTGGGGCTAACAAATCCTTGATAGAATCATGTCTGACCTCCTAGTAGACTGGACACTGTACGCACCTGGTGCTAAAATACCTGATGGGTTTGTCCTCTACCAGAACATGGTGATCCCACTTCCCATGCTCAATGCCCTGTCAGCATAGGGGTTCTTCCAGGCTCCCTCCGCTATGCCTCGAGCAACTGACAAAAACACTATGCCAGCCTACGTAGCCCAGAGACTTTGAAGCGTGGCCCTGGAATCCATGGCTGGGGCCAACAATGACAACACTGCTGCTTGGATCCAATCAGCCCAAAGCAAACGGGCCCAGATGGAATGCTCGCAAAAAATCTGGATTGCAGAGATCTCCATCCAACTGACTCATGACGCTGGCACTTGGTGCAACAAGCGGCATGAAGAACACACAGAGAAGGATTGGGACCCCTTCAAACAAGACTTCTTGGCAAGATTTGTGCTAAAAGACACCACACTTATGATCATACGCCAAGTAAAGAACCTAACACAGACTGGCACTGTGAAAGAGCTCATCCGCGCCTACAAGGAACTCTAAATACATGCCCCCTCCAACATGGCCTTTGACACTCCAGCAACTCACCTCATGTACTACAACGCGCTTAAGTTGCATGTAATGAGGTACGTAAACCTGGACCAAGTGACCAATCTGCAAAGTCTGTAATGTGAGGCAGAGAAAACAGAACAAACATCTAACTCCCTCCACAAGGCATAAACTGGAAAGCAAGAGAGGCCCAAAGACTCTCACCCAGATGGGCGTTCCAATTGACCACCCCCTGGGAACAACAGCAGCAACACAAACCATAAACCTGCAGGTTCCAATGAACACAGAAACAGGAACAACGGCCAATCAAACCATACTCATTTCTGTGCTACTACTACACAAGACAACTAAGACAAGGGAAAAGCCCAGGAAGAGCACTAAGGAAGCCAAGCTCTCCCCACACAATTCCTGACTTGCCCAGCAACAAGTACCAACCTGAGGATGTGGACCAGTGCCCAATGATCCAAGTACCCTTGGAGGACCCAGCACTTTACACCATTGTCAGACATCCCAATAAACTGATGTCTTACCCTTTCTCCTTTTGCAGTTAAACAGGCTCAGCACTCCTGGACTCAGGCGCAGACCAAACCCTAGTCAACAGCAGCTTTGTAGACAAGTTCAAGTTATCCATTAATCCTTTGCGGATTAAAAACGTGGTTTTAGATGATGAACATCACATTGTCATGACAAGGGGAACTGCCCCCTTCTCTGTCATGCTTGAGAACCTGCATTCCACCATCTAAGGACCCGTCATTGACTTTCCCAAGATTGACATTATACTAAGGGTTAGACTGGTTACAAAAGAACAATCCTCACGTAGACTGGGCAACCTCAGTATTGACCATCAAGCGTGAAGGTGTCAACCACCAGATCTATCCTGACTCAGTGGATCAACTCCTATGCAACTATGTCTTTGTGTGCATCACAGAGACCCTGGATGAAAAGGAAAACCTGAAGGCAATTGACTGGGACTCCTGCCAGCACAAGATCATACACTTCAAAGATCACCAGGATACCTCCACACCTCAGGATTGTGAGATAGTAGCTCAGCATCCAGAAATCTTCAAGGAAGCGCTACCCGGGCTGCTCCTGAGAAACACATCCAACACTCCATCCAACTCAAAGGGGCTGTCCCCAAAGCACGCCCTATCTACAGGCTGTCCCCAAACAAAGACAGCACCCTACGCACCTACCTCAAGGAGGCATTAGAGAAAGGACTTATCCGCCCCTCACAGACTTCTTTTAGGGCCGCCGTGTTCTTTGTGGCCAATGTTACTTCTGTAAAATTTTTGAGGCCCCAGGCGGGAAACAAACCTGCTCCTAGCCTCCAGGCGAGGCTAGCAGGCGGGGAGATTCACCTGCACCTGGATTTTTGCTTTTTGAAGCAAATCCAGGTGCAGGGATCATTCCTCCCCTGATGGCAGCTGAGGGGCCCATTCTGGGCCCCAAAAGCTACGCCCAAGCCTTGGTGGGTTTGGCTGGGCCTGGACGGGCCACTTTTAGTTGCCCAGTAACCCCAGTTCAAGCCCACCCTCCATTAAGTAATTTGGGGTCCCCAATTGGGGATCCCTTTTTAATCAAGTTCCTTGGCCTCAGTAAAGCCTGTCAGGCCAGCCCCAAAAAGGTGATTGAATTGGGAAAAACCCCAAAACCCCAGAAGCCATACCTGCTAGAACCAATGGCCAGCCAGGCCAAGATGGACCACCAAAAAGCCAAACAACTGTTCCTGAAAACCCCAAAAATGACCTTGAAGCAGCCAACCAAACAGCAGAACCTGAGATGTCAAGCCTTGCCACACAGATAGCACCAGAAGAATGCCCAGAGGCACTTGCATGTGAGTATGTATATAAATCAGAAGCACTTGAAAAAGTTCTGTATTGTCATCCTTACCAAATAAAGTTGTTATGAACCTTTGGTTCACCAATCTGTTTTCATACCTATTTTTAATACTCTTCCATCTGCATACACCCAAGCGCCAGTACCCATCTACTGGGATAGATAGTCAGACTCCTGTTGATAAAACTGAAGCCTTTGACTACTACCATCCACCCAACGCTCTGTTTGGCCCTGTGCATTTCACTGAGTATCCCGCCAATCCTGACCACAAACCCTGGACATTGGAAGACTTGCAGTAGTACACCCGCCCAAACGCTCCCAAGGAACCCTATCAAATTTTCCGTGACGGCAAAGCAATCACCATCTACCCTTTGATCTTCAACGGGAAGTACAACAATCCTGCTGCCTACTTGGTCCCCATGGAACCGCCTCCAACACCCAAACCAACCATTTCAATCCCCCCACTTCTGATGCCACTGGCCAGAGTAGTCAATTCCTGGGAGTGCTTTACCTGGCGCTCACAGGATTGATTGACTCTGCTTTGCCAGCAGCTGGACCTTGGGCTGTGGCTGGGAAGGCCCTTTCCTACCTGGTAAGTTAGATCTCATCATCTGGTGGGCCATGCCAGTACCTGCTTTGACTCCTCCCTCACCTGCTGGAGCTCCACAGTACTCTTGGTATCCTGAAATTATGACAATCCACCCCAAACTTGGTAACCTGGGCCCCAAGATGTTATTAGCACTTGGGGCTACTTGTTTGTTTGTTTTTATGATTATCACTTATTACTGTTATTTGTGGCTATCATACCAAATCTCCTCCATGTGAAAGAGAACAACCTGGACCTTGGATGATTCTAAGGATGCTCCAGAGAGCAAAGACCTGACTGCAGCAAGCTCCTCCCAAGTACAGAACATCATTGTGAACCAAATCACCTCCAATGTGACCATGCCCCAGATGGGCAAGCTCAGCCTAGAGGAAGCTAGAAGAGCCATACTGGTACTACAAATGCATTTCCTTGCCAATGCCACCGCCTATTCCAACAACACAGTCAAAGTCTTGGGAGTAGCATCCATGCTAACAGGGAACACCCTAGATTGGTTTGGCAAAGCCACTGCCAACAACGTAGAGTTTTGCTTAGACTATGCTTGATTTGAGGCTGGACTAATGGCCACAGGAGAGGACCAGAATACCCGTCACTTTGCCTTCATGACCCTGTTGGAATTCAAGCAAAGCAGCCGCTCACTTCAGACCTATGTAGAAGAGTTCAACAAACTACAGACCTGTGCTATGCTGGACAACAAATTAGCCGCCATCCTATTCAGAAAAGGTGTGAACCAAGGGTTAAAGGACCTCCTCAAGCACCCCCCACAATTGGGTTAGAAAAACTGATTGTGCTCTGCCAAGGACTAAGCTTAAACCAAGAAACCTGTAGTGCCACCCCCATGGACCCCAGATGGCCAGAAGCCCCACTGCGGCCAGACCAGCCATGACACCTGAGGAGTTACAACAACATTACAGAGATAGGTTGTGTTTCCACTGCCATGAAGAAGGGCACCAGAACAGGGCCTGTCCCAGAAGAAACCAAACTTCAGGCTCCCTTGCCCAATTAAACACTACCTCTCAGTCTTATAAGTATATCATAGTGACCCTAGAAGTGGGAGATAAAGTATTTCACTAAAAGGCTTTCTTAGACACAGGGGCTGATGAAAGTTTCATTGACCCCACATTAGCGTCCAAGCTGGAACTCACCCCTTCAGATACTCAATTCCAAGTCACTATGGGAAACAGCTCAACTGACATTGACCAAGAATGTAACCAACACCTGGAGCTGAAGATTGGGCAAAACACCTACCCCTCATCTGTTATCCTGTTGAAAGGATTACCACACCCATTGATACTTGGAGACTCCTGGGCTGACAAGCATGGTGCAATCCTGAACTATTGTGACCAAACTGTAACTCTGGTGTGGGGTTACTGGTCACCAGTCCCCATAGTGTGTCCTGGGTTGTAGCCAGGGACCAGCTTGGAGGAGTTGTCATTCTCCAACAGGGGTGAAGGGTTGGTGAGAAGCTTATACTTGGCTTGCATAAGGGCAAACTCCTCCAGTACCTTTCCAATCACCAAGCAAGCATCTCCACTGTATACCTAGACTTCAGCAGGCGCCAGCCCTCCTGTAGGCCAATACCAATCCTGGAGTAGTCATGCAAACTCTTCTCTGATGTACTCTCTTCCTCTATTTGACATCTCCAAATGCCTAGTCACCTTCTCCCACTCCTCCTGGGAAGATTTACTAGAGGCAAACTTCCTGCACCCTAGGCAATATAATTCCTCATCCCCTGGGATAGGATAGAAAATATGGGGCAATTGACTCATGAGACTTATATACTCTTTTCACACAGAAAATTCAGATAGGGGTCATAATAGGCGCTTTATTCTCTGTCAGAAGGAAGATCCCCTTAGAAACCTTCTGAGATATTGCCTTGGGGTAGGGAATAAGAAAGGGTTTGTGCCAAAATTGGAGTCCTTTAACAATATCTTGGACTCCTTGTACTTAGTCTTTGACTCCTGCTTCTTGATCTTGGGCTCCTTTGCTTTGGTCTTGGGCTCTGACACTTTGGTCATGGGCTCCATTGTCTTAATCTTAAGCTCCTGTGGTCTGACTTGGCTCTGGCTTCCTACCCTTGGTCTTCTGCTCCTTCTGTAGCTTTAGTGGCCTTTGTAATCCACTTGATCCAGTCCTTGAAGAGTCTCAGATAGCTCTCCATTTTATAGCCCCTTGTTTCAGACCAAAATCCTCTCTTAGAACTCTGGTTCTTTAAAGCTTAAACTATCCTGTTTTTCTTCTTCTATAATATATTAAACTTTCAAACTTACTTCAACCAATGAAAGCCCTGAATTTTCTGTTTCTGCTCCCCATTTTTTAGGCTTTAACTCTCAAGTTAAAGCCCTTAAAAACCTGATTAAGTAGGCTTTGGGCTGCAGCCAATCAAACGCCTTGCTTCAACGGTTTTGCCAAAAAAGTTTGTCCAGATGACCTGTTCCTGACCCTGGTTTGAACTCCAAGCTGTCCTGCTCCGGGTAAACCACTGCTCCGCGTTTTGAACGGTTTTGCCGTAATTCCTGTCACGTTTCCCCGGCATATCTCGAGCGCTTCCACATATGTTTTACTTAGGAAATTTTCAATCCTTCAATTTTTCAATGTTTCTCCGTGTTTCTCTGTGTTTCTTTCAACGTTTTGCATCTTCAAACCTGCCTGTTGCTTGTCCTTTTGCTTTCCTAGTTGTTCTTGGCAAAATTTGCTCTTTTGCCCTCACAGTTTCTCCATTCTCCTTCCAGCTTCTTTTGGGTCCATTTTCTCTTTAAACTCTTTTCTAAAAATAACATATAGCTCTAACAAACTATAGGAAAATTTTCCTTCTCTTTCTTTTCCCTTATATGATTTCAATCCTTTCTTAATCATAATCAGGCAGTATTTAATTATTCTTTAACTGCTTCTTTATATCCAAATTTCTCCTCAAAAGTCACTAAACCAGCTCTTCCAGCCTCTGCATTCAGTCCAGCTAGGTTATCCTCTCAGCTCTTCAGTTCTTCAGCACCAACTTCTGGTCCTTTGGCCATCCTACACCATGATTTGCTAGTCCTTCATCCTGTCTTCTTGTCCTTCTGCTTATCCTTAACCAGTTCCACACCAAATCCACACTAGGAACCTCATTTGTTCCTTTAACACACTGAACCATATTGGTTCATTCCATTCAATATGAATTAACAGTTCATCAACTAGCCTTTACTGTGACCAAACAGTACCTCTTTCTAGTTTTCTCTGCTAATTCCATGAACCCCCTTGGTTCTTTATCTCAGCCCCCATTGCCAGAACTTGTAGACCCAGGCATGAGTCTACATTGAACTGGCGTTTGACTGGGCCCTCGCAAGTGTCAATCCACTTAGGCCATTCAACCATAAATCTATGTCTATGTGTTGTCTTTACTCACCCAGGTGATGAAGTCTGGGCTTTCAGTTGCAGAGTAATCAGCTCTACTTCCCAGAGGCCTGATCACACCAAGTTCTGCAGCTTGCTTCCCCAAGCAAGCCACCTTGGTGACACCTCTGAGCATGCCTATACCCTCCAATGCTCACTTTGGGTTTCCCCAAAGCTCTCATAGGAGAATAAACGAGGACACCCTGCCAGTCTGTTAGGCAGGGTGCTTGCTCACAGACCTCCACAAGCGTATTAGGGTACATTGAGCCCTCAGAGCCCTTCCCCTCCCTGGCAGCCTGTGTTACCTGCCAGGGGTCCAAACTTACTCTCCCCCTCAGACAGACAAAGTTCCCTGCTTGCCTTTTCAGTCTTCACCCTCCCGCAGCCACGGTTTCCCGCTAGGTGAAGTACTATAGACCAAAGCAGCCAACATCTTCTGCTGGGCGGAGGCAACAACTGCCTCTGGTAGTCCTTTGTTACCTACCAGCCAGGCCTTGCTTACCCTAGTAGACCATGTTGCCTACTAGGCTCCCCCTACTTACCCTAGCAGACCATGTTACCTACTAGGGTTACCTCACTTCTCCCAGTAGACCAAATTACCTACTAGGCTTACCTCACTTACCCCTAGCAGCTCTATGTTACCTACTAGTTTATAATGTTGCTATCTGACCAAACATTGCCATTCTTTAGCATATATTGTCTTTATTTGAAGCCAAATTTACCCTCGCTTGCAAAACTGCACACATGTGGATCACCACACCTGGGAAAGGGACCTAACACTGACACTGTACCCATTCAGCCAAGCCCACACACAGTACCCCCACCAAACTCATGACCTTGCAATTGGACCCTTGCTCAGGGAAGCTGTCCTCAGCCCTCGAGAAATGGACCAGTGTCTTCAGCAAAGAGGCGGCAACTCAACTACCTGAACACTCTATCTACAACCACGCCATTGACTTACTCCCTGATACGCAACCCAGCCACAGCCCCATCTATAGTTGCAACCACAAAGAACAGGTGGCCTTGAAAGCGTACATTGAAGACATGACCAAGAAAGGATTCATCCAAGTCTCAAAGGCCCCATGCTCTTCCCCCTTAATATTTGTGGGGAAGAAAGATGGGGGAATGAGACCTTGTTTAAACTACCAGAAGCTGAAAAAATTCACAGTAAAAAACCAATACCCCATACCTAATGCCAATGAACTATGTGATGTCCTGACTGGAGCACAAGTATACTCTAAGATTGACCTCCAAGACGCTTTTAACCAAATCCAAATCAAAGAAGGCAATGAATATAAAACAGCTTTCAAAACTTGATATAGACTCTATGAATACCTGGTCATGCCTTTTGGGTTATGCAACGCCCCTAGCACTTTCCAGAGGATGATTAACTTAGTCCTTGGAGAGTACATTGACTAATTCTGTGTGGCATATCTTGACAACATTCTGATATATAGCAAAACACATGAAGACCACCTCTGCCACCCGGACCTCATATTGAAGAAACTAGCAGCAGCCAACCTTCACGTCAAACTCAAGAAGTGTGATTTCTTCCAACCTGAGGTTGAATTCTTGGGCTACATAGTACAAACTGGTGGATTTGCCATGGCCCAAGATAAAGTGGATGCAGTCACATCTTGGCCTACCCCCACCTGTTGGAAAGATGTTAGGAGTTTCCTGGGGCTAGCAAACTACTGTAGAGATTTCATCAAATTTTTTCTCAGATCACTCTGCCCCTGAACCGCCTTTGCTCAGACAAAGTCCTTTTTGAGTGGACCCCCAACTGTGTTAAAGCCTGTGAAGCCCTGAAGTTAGCCTTCACCTCCGCGCCTGTGTTAGCCATGCCTGACCACACAAAGCCATTTATCCTGGAAACCAACACTTCTGAATTTGCCCTGGGAGGGGTGCTTCTTCAGGAAGGAGGGGATGATATGCTACATCCTGTAGCATATTACTCCAAAAAAGATGCTTCCTGCTGAAGGAAATTATCCTATATACAATAAAGAAATGCTAGCTATAATGAAGACCCTGAAGCACTGGTACAGATACCTATGCGGCGCTGAGCACCCAGTAAAGGTACTAACAGATCATAAAAACTTGGTTTACTTCTTCAAACCACTTCAGCTTAGCCAACAACAAGCAATATGGGCCCTAGAACTGGCAGACTACATAATAGAAATTGACTATAAACCTGGCAAAGTAAACATTGTACCAGATGCCCTAAGTAGAAGAGCCAACCTGATCCCATCCTCCACCAAGTTGAGAGATCACAACACCCATACCCTGTTAGATACAACCAGTGGAAGAATGCAGCTAAACTACCTGAAAATTGTTGCTAAGAAATCAGACGTATTAGAAGCCCAGGCAAAGGACCCTGTTGCCAAAACTATGGTCTCAGAACTCTCAACACAACTAGACAGCCCCCTTTACAAAAGAGGTTACTTACTAAAAGGAACCACCCTACTATTCTGAGGAAGAATCTATGTACAAGAAGGATTAGCTCAGATTTCTGTATTAAAGGACTATCACAACTCGGAACTAGCTGGCCACCTGGGCCGCCACAAACCCTTCAAAGCATCAAAAGGAATTATTTGTGGCCCAAGATAGACACAGATGTCATCAACTACATTGAGGGCTGTGAGGCATGCAGGCATATCAAAACAAGACGCTCTAAACCAGAAGGTCTTCTCTGCCCCCTAGACACCCCTTCAGACCCCTGGAAATCAGTATCAATGGATTACATAGTTGAACTCCCACCCTCCAAAGACTACAACACAATTCTGGTGATGGTTGACCGCTTCACCAAAATGGCCTACTTTGTTCCCACCACTACCCATTGCACTGCCGCTGAAACTGTCTGACACTTTCATGACCAAATACTCACCCAACACGGAACCCCAGAGGAAATAGTGACAGACTGAGGACCGCAGTTCACATCTCATTATGGGGCGCAAGTGATGAAAGACCTAGGAATCAAAAGATGTGTGTCCACTTCCTATCACCCCCAGACCAACTGCCAAACCAAACAGGTAAACCAGATTTTGGAACAGTACCTCCAATGCTATGCAAATGCCAATCAAGACAACTGGGCATACCTATTATCCACAGCCCAATACATGTACAATAGCAAAGATCACGCGTCCACCAGGATGTCCCCCTTCAAAGCCAATTACGGATTTGACCCCACTTGGGACCCCAAGATTGGAAACCAGGAGTCTAACAAAGCGGGTAGAACCTGGATGGAACACATCCATGAAACCCAGATGACCTGCTCCCAAAACCTAACCTGCACAGTACAGACTTACAAAGC
Source organism: Entomophthora muscae (assembly GCA_014839935.2). Lineage (NCBI taxonomy): Eukaryota > Fungi > Entomophthoromycota > Entomophthoromycetes > Entomophthorales > Entomophthoraceae > Entomophthora > Entomophthora muscae. The sequence continues at coordinate 58,177 of QTSX02007205.1, forward strand.
CTTTTCTGATAGAAAGAGCACCCCTGGAAAGCCACTAGAGATTGGGGATGAGGTCTATCTAGATTCAAGGAACATACCCCTAAAAGTCCCATGCCGGAAGCTAGCTCATCAAAGAAGCGGTCCCTACCAGATCATGGGCCAAGTAGGCAAAGTAGCTTACCGTCTGAAGTTATCTGACACCTGGAAAATACATGACGTATTCCATCAATCCTTGCTGTTAAAAAAGGATGGAACATCACTACCCCATCAGAAACTGAAGTCTGCCCCTCCACCCATCCTGGCAGGGAGATCCCTTAAACATGAAGTAGAGTATATACATGGCAACCACACCTACTACTATAAGCCACAGTACTACGTCAAAAGGCTAGGATACCCGCCCAAGAAAAGCACCTGGGAACCAGCTGACAACCTTATCAACGCAGCTGATGCTGTTTGCCACTATTAGGAGAAGAAGAAAGCCAAGTCCAGTTTATAAGGGGATAGTGTTACAGAAGTAACATTTTCAAGGCCCCAGGCGGGAATCAAACCCGCTCCTAGCCTCTAGGCGGGGCTAGCAGGCAGGGGAGATTCACCTGCACCTGGATTTTTGCTTTTCAAAGCAAATCCAGGTGCAGGAACCATTCCTGCCCTGGAAGTAGCTGCAGTGCCCATTCTGGGCCCCAAAAGCTACGCCCAAGCCTTGGTGGGTTTGGCTGGGCCTGGGCAGGCTACTTTTAGCTGCCCGGTAACCCCAGTTCAAGCCCACCCTCCATTAAGTAATTTGGGGTCCCCAATTGGGGACCCCTTTTTAATCAAGTTCCTTGGCCTCAGAGAAGCCAGTCAAGCCAGCCCAAAAAAGGTGATTGAATTGGGAAAACCCCCAAACCCCCAGAAGCCAAACCTGCTAGGACCAATGGTCAGCCAGGCCAAGATGGACCACCAAAAAGCCAAACAACTGTTCCTGAAAACCCTAAAAATGACCTTGAAGCAGCCAACCAAACAGCAGAACCTGAGATGTCAAGCCTTTCCACACAGATAGCACCAGAAGAATGCCCATAGGCACTTGCATGTGAGTAAGTATATAAATCAGAAGCACTTGAAAAAGTTCTGTATTGTCATCCTTACCAAATAAAGTTGTTATGAACCTTTGGTTCACCAATCTGTTTTCATACCTATTTTTAATACTCTTTCATCTGCATACACCCAAGCGCCAGTACCCATCTACTGGGATAGATAGTCAGACTCGTGTTGATAAAACTGAAGCCTTTGACTACTACCATCCACCCAAAGCTCTGTTTGGCCCTGTGCATTTCACTGAGTATCCCGCCAATCCTGACCACAAACCCTGGACATTGGAAGTCTTGCAGTGGTACAGCCGCCCAAACGCTCCCAAGGAGCCCTACCAAATTGTCTGTGACAGCAAAGCAATCACCATCTACCCTTTGATCTTCAATGAGAAGTACAACAATCCTGCTGCCTACTTGGTCCCCATGGAACAGCCTCCAACACCCAAATCCACCATTTCAACCCCCCACTTCTGATGCCACTGGCCAGAGTAGTCAATTCCTGGGAGTGCTTTACCTGGCGCTCACGGGATTGATTGACTCTGCCTTGTCAGCGGCTGGACCTTGGGCTGTGGCTGGGAAGGCCCTTTCCTACCTGGTAAGTTAGGTCTCATCATCTGGTGGGCCATGCCAGTACCTGCTTTGACTCCTCCCTCACCTGCTGGAGCTCCACGGTACTCCTGGTATCCTGACAGCCAAGAAGGACAGTACCTTACGTCTGGTCACAGATACCAATCCCTAAACAAAGTTACCATCAAGAATTGTTATCCACTACCACTGATTGAAAATCTCTTTGATGCCTTGGGAGGAGCTAAAGTCTTCTCCAAGATTGACCTAACCACAGGCTACAATCAGATCTGTATTAAGGAGGAGGATATCCCCAAAACGGCCTTCTGCACTAAATACAGCTCATACAAATGTGTGGTGCTCAATTTTGGTATGACAAATGCCACGTCAACTTTCATGACCTTCATGAATAAGGTGTTTGCACCTCACATAGGCAAGCACGCCTTAGTCTACCTGGACAACATTATTTTCTATAGTCCCTTGGTAGAACAGCATCACAAGGACTTAGAGGCAGTCTTTGCTACCTTAGTGCAACACAAGCTGCTAGCCAAGCCCTCCAGATGCCAGTTCTTCTGTGAGCAGCTGCCCTTCCTAGGAAACATAGTCTCAAAAGATGGCATTAACCCCAACAGTCAGAAGATCCAGGCCATCTGCAAAATGCCACCACCCCAAAGACAAGTCAGAACTCCACACATTCCTAGGAATGGTGGCCTACATATGTTGTTTTATACCTGACTGAGGCATTCTGACTGCACCCCTGTCTGACATAACTGGTGCCAAATCCAAATTTGTATGGACCCCCCAATGAGACCTTTGCTTTAGATGTCTCAAAGAGAAACTCACAACAACACCTATCCTACAGTATCCCAAACACAATGGGAATACCAAATAGAAATTAACGCCTCAGACACATTAATTTGGGTAGTACTACAAATCAAAAACAATGATGGTGATTTCCTGCCTGTAGCCTACAAATCACAGAATTTGACAGACAGCAAGTGTCAATACCCTATACACAACAAAGAGTTGTTGGCAATCATGCACTGCCTAGTCAAATAGTGTTGTTACCTAGAACAACAGAAAGAACTCACAGTGTTGTCTGACCACAAGTTGCTTATAAATTTCAAAACACAAGCAAATCTATCCCGCTGTCAGGCCCATTGGATGGAACTCCTGGAGAGATTCAATATGCTCATACAGTACAAGTCTGGTCCAGAACTCTCCATGACAGACGCACTCTCACGCCTGTACGTCAGAGCCACAAGGGGAGAGAATGGGCTTGACCCAAACTGGCCCCTCCTGGTACTCCAAACAAAGGACAAGGGCTTTCCCCCTGGCACCACAGACATAACAAAGGAAACAGTCATTAAGAACAAACACTTATTTGCAGACGTGTATGGAACCCTACATCAAAAAATGTCCATTGGAACCACCATCCCTTATGTTCCCACACATCAGCAAGTTGACACCATCCTACATTACCATAGAGACCTAGGTCACACAAAAAACTGCAACCTCTATAAATTCCTTAAACACAAAGCATGGTGGCCAACCCTGTACCAAGACGTCCAGGAAGTCTTGGACCAATGCCAAGTGTGTGAGAAATTCTCAAAGAGAGAAATCCCACCTAAGTCAGTACCACCTATCTGCACGCAACTATCCTTCAATGTGTGGGACCTAGACATTGTGGGCCCCATTTCAGGAAAACATAATGAGAAGAAGTACATCATTACCACAATAGACTTTGCCATACAATGAACAGTGGCACAAGCAGTAAAAACACATACAGGCAATGCTGTGCAGCGGTTCATAGGGAAAGAAATCATCAGCAAGTTTGGAAAGCCAGAACTCCTGATAACTGACAGAGGCAAAGAATTGACCTCTGAAGATGCCAATGTATACCTCACCAATAACGGGGTCCAGCACACAGTGACAACACCTTACCATCCTCAGGCTAATGAAGGTGTGGAGCGGCTGAATGGCAGCCTTGTACAAGCCTTGGCCAAGCTCACTGCCAGGAGACCTAAGGAATGATACAAGCAGCTACCAACTGCATTGCTCATATTCTGGACTCATGTGAACAGATCCACCGGGAAAAGCCCCTTCAAGTTAGTTTATGACACACAGCCCAATATCATCCAAGCATTATCAGGACCCAAGATGAAAATAACAAGCAAGGTTCCACCCCGTTCAGACCCCCAGGTCATGCAAGCCAACAGCAATCAATCATAAAGAGAGAAAAGTGTTTGCAAAAGACATTTGTCCCCATCCAAAACAAACATGAGGCTGACAACAAAGTTTGGGTCATGAACATCAACAAAAGTAAATTAAAACTAGAGAAAGTAGGCCCAGCAATCATCCTAAAGGTAAACAAAAACAACACTTACCTTGTGAAAGGACTTGGAAAACGTAAACAAGACAAAGTCCTCCACCATGATTGCCTGAGACCCTGCAAAGCAAGACAGACAGCGCGAGACCACCCTACCCACCACAGAACAACAGTTAGTCCAGTATAACGCCTGGGCTCCTGCTGACCTCCCTGACAACCTACCCCCAGAGGAGGCTGGCCTTCAGTCGGGTGGGGGGTGTCAAAACAGCAGGCTCAATCCTCCAGCAAGGTTCTGAGTAAGCAGGTTTGTGACCTGCAATCCAATTATCCAGTTACTTGAAGCCAGACTAGGAAGTCAACTCAAATTTCAAAATCCAACAACATGAAAAAATGATGATCCCTTACAATGGATACCTTGTTTTAGCGCTTGACTCATTATCAGGATCAAGCCACCCCCTTCACCATCCAACTGTGTGATTAACACAATCATGTTCCTGTTATCCATTGATTCACAATTATATAATCACTATCTCTCAATAAAGATTATTATCTAGTTTCTAAATATTTCCCCCCTTGTAACTCTGCTAAAACAGCACAGCTACAACAAGGGCTTTGGAGCAGGTTTTCCCAGGTGGTAGAGCTTTGGCCTGACCACACTCAGGAAAACCATGCCTGTGGCATTACCCCCTACTTTGGTGATGGGGACTTCCCTCCTCCTGGTTGTGCTGCAAGTGCGTAGTCCTTATGAGCAGGGGGCAATTTCATATCATCTAGGGTGGCCTTTGCCGGCCCTACTGCTTGGGTGCTATTCAAATAGAAACCTTGGAGCATCTCTTGAGTGTGGGTGAGGTCATAGTATGGGACCAAAAAGTTTTCTGGGACTGGGTACCCTTTTTAAGCCACTGGGTAGCACAAGCAATTACAGGACAGTTGAGATACAACTGTTGATCTTAGCTTGTATCCTGGATGGCCATCCACTGTTATAGGGTCAGGACAGATACAGGGGATCCTTAATACTTTGTTAAGAGGCATTCATAGAAGGTGCTGAAGATGTGGAAGGGGGAGGAAGATATAGTTGGTAGACAGATGAACCAATCTTCTTTAGGATCTCTAAGAACCCTATTTTTCCAGGACCTAGCTTCTGGTTGAGGACCTATAATAACATGTTCTGGGAGTCAACCAGCGCCTGGTCACTAATGTCAGGGATCCAATCCTGGGCTGGCCCCTTGTTTTCTAGGAACAAACAGGCCCCAGGTTTAGCAGGCAGGGCCCACCACAGGATCAGGGCTAACTTTATGAGGTAGGGCATGGGCTCCCCCACCTAGGACCACGAGGCAGCAGCAGGATTATTGTGGCAATCACCCCAGTGAGGGTGATGTACACAATCCCAAACAGCTTGCCAGCGTGGTCAGTTGGGAGGCTGGGCAAGGAGGCAGGCATTGTCTTAGGGGTCATGGGGGGCCCCATATTGAGCTGGTATGCAGGCAGGAAGTTGAACTTGCTTCTAAAAAGTTTGGGCTTGGTTAGATACCAGAGACCTTGCTGGTTGTATCTAACCACTGCTTTTATGTGGGCTGTGGTGACTGCTCTAACAGGTTGTTGGGCTTAAGCAGTACTTTGATATGTGAGCACCAGGCAAGGTGGAGTACAACAGAATATGTCTTGCCAACATAAAACTGAGGAGATGCCAACTATGGTCAATATATGAAGATCATAGTATTAACAACAGCAGAAGAGGTTCAGGTGTTGGTCAGCAACAGAGCAACAGGACAGGATAAAGAGTTGGTGTATAATAGTCAGTCAGATACCAGATAGACAATATATACTTTGGGAAGGATTCAGTTGTTGGTTGGCAACAAGACAACAGAGTTGAAACAGGGCTGGCGGAGGAATGGGTGTATGTTAATCAGTTGGAATCCAGACAGACAATAGATACTGGGGAAGGGGAAAGAGAGGATTCAGAATTGATAAGTGGCATACAGCAGACTTATGATTCCTAGGTGTCTCTATATTAACAGTGCTGAAAACATGAGCTCAACATCTGTTTGTAGCTTACAGGAGCTATCATGGTTGTACAGACCCAAGGTCTGCACCTCTGCAAAGGCAGTTGACAAGTAACTTATCCAAGTTAAAGGAGAAACAACAGTATTTGGTTTACAATAAAAGGTCTCTAATTTATTACATAAGTCAAGTGAAGATTATATAGGCATTTGTGAGATGATAGCCAACTGAAATGTTTATCAACAATATGGAATATTGATGATCAATCAAGTTAGTTGCTACAGTTTCATGTGGAGATTACAACTGACAAGAGTGGTTGTAAGTTAGATCATCAGTGTCAGTTGGCAACTGGTTGTTACAAAGGCAATTGTGGCAAATTGGGCATAATCTGGACAGATTATGGAACATAAAGTTTAACAGATCACTTGTAATTCATCTGAGCGACAGATGTGACATATTGAATGGTCTGGCCGACATCTTTGATCCTTAGACTTGCCTGGCCAACAGACAAAGCCTTTAGCTTTGTATCAATGACAGGAAATGCCTATAGCATCTTATGGCCGACAGATGAGGCCTATATAGTCCTATGATCAACAGGTATGGCCCATGGACTTCTATAGCCAACAGCTAAAGCCTAAAGCTTTATATGGACAATAGATAAGGCCTATAGCCTAGTTTGGCCAATAAAAGCTGGTAAATAGCGTCATAGCTCATAGCTATTTCACCACATGGGCCAAGGGATATAGTTCAAGGACCTTTTTTGGGGTATAGTCTTTATACTTGGGCTTTAATGGGTACTCTGTGGAATAAATGTGACCAAAGAGAACACCTGGTGGACAGAAATCTGCAGGCAGGAGGGCTAGAAGATCTTACACAGAATTGATAGATGGCAAAGATAAAATAAGGCAATAGCTGTGGAAGCCAATATGACATAACATTTATTCAAAAATGGCAATACAGTTGGAGCACGGAGTCTACAGGCCTATATAGCACCCCACCTCCAAACTTAGTATTTCTAATGGGGGTTTCATCAAGATATCAGGAAATGTGGGGCCAGATGGCCAGGACACCTGGGTTCAGAAGCAGAAAAATGGTACCTTGACTGGGTGTTCTCTCATTGGTTGGAATACTCAAATTGGTTGCCTGATTATCTTGTTCTTGGGTTGTGGTCATGGGACCAGGCCATGGACTCATGCTTACTTCAGGTTACACAGTCTGATTTGCCAATGGGGTGGTCTTTAAGCCCATGAAGCGTATGGTAGGAATTTTGTTGCCTCCATTAGGCGTCTTGATTGCTCCTTCATTTAATGTGATGATTCCTTTGATTTTTCTGGCTTCAGCTTTGGAGAATTATCCTTGGCCTTGGCTTGGGGGTTCATTTCTAGAAAAACGCAGGCGGCCAACCTATTGGTCCTCAGGGATGGCAGCCAGCAGGGAATTAAGACCAGGGTTCAAATCCTGCCCTTGGGTCTGGGTTTCCAGGAAAAGTAAATTGTCAATCTTGACAACCAACCTCATATGCTGAACCTTCTCTTCTTTTCAAGTCTGTGTATGCCTTTGTTGCAACTGAACCAATACTAGTTCAGTATTTGATTGGGAAAGACAACAGTCCAATAGAAAAGAATAAGAATAAGATAATGTTTATTGGTTATTATTGCAACTAATATACTATATGGGAAAAGCCACAAGGCCACAAGGGTGTGGCACAGTAGCAGGTTCCATATAAGGTTTGTGACCATATAATAACTTGTGCAGGGAACAGTATGTCAAATTGGTAGCGCTCTTAATTAGAAGATAGTGCCCAAAATTTGACATTGCCATCAGATTGATCCATGCCATTAGACACGTCATGGGGCGGCTCATTGAGTGCCCCTGTGTATTGTGAGATACAATAGCAGGAAAGGATGGAATCTCAGTTGCAACATCTTTTAAGCTATCACAGAATGTGTCAAGAGACCTTTTACTTTCTCATAAGCTTTCTTTAAGAAGGCTGCTTGTTAGTATGCCAGTTCTACTTTGCTACCTGAGAGGAAGCCAAAATAATATTGTGGGTTATAGTCATAAATTGCGTAGAATGAGGTGACATTAGATGATGGGTGGGGCATTGTTGTGGGGAAACTGAGCTGTTGGGATGTTTTGGGATCACTTATATTGTTTGGCGTTAGATTAGCATCTAAGAAATGTCTCTATATATTGATCTACCCTCTCTGTTTGACTGTTGGACTGGGGGTGGTAGGCTGTTGATCTGCATAGCTTGATATCAAGGGCTCTGGAGAATTCCTCCCAGAATTGGGAACTGAATTTAGGATCTCTGTCACTTACAAGGTCTTGGGGATGCTGTGGTGAGTGAACACATCATTGCCAAAAAGCTTGATCATCTTTACTGATGTAATTTTAGTTGGATAGGGAATGAAGTGGTCCATCTTTGTGAAATAATCCACTACTATCATGATTGCATCATAGTCATTGGATGGGGGAAGCTAAACTATGAGTTCCACTGAAAGAGATGTCCAGGGACCAAATGTAATCTTTAGAGAGTCCAGTAGACATATTTGTTTAAGGCAGGAGGGCTTTGATCTTAGGCAAATCATACAATATTTCAGGTAATTTGCTACATCAGATGTAAGTCCTCTCTAATCAAATTATTTGTGGATTAGTTATATGGTCTTTTTCTTCCCTTGGTGCCCAACTAATACCTTGTTGTGATAGGCATTGATACCTTCTTGGAAAACGTCTTCCTCAGATACCCATAGGCAACTTCTATGAAGTATGAAACTATTTTCAGAGCTGTAGCAAGCATGAGAGGCCTGTTGATTTGTCATCCTCAGTAACTGGAGGTAGTGCTTGCCCAAGGGTTAAATCAGCTTAAATTTGACCACTAGGTATAGATTGGCAGGTTCTTCAACACTTGTTTTGAAGATTATTTTCCATTGGAGGTGATGATAGGATAGCACTAGGGGGATTAAAACTATTTTATTGAATTTTTAATTGGCTTGATTTCTGGTAGAAACATGGGGTTACAGCTGAGAGAATCAGCTAAACTGCTATCAGCACCCTTGATGATTTGTATTAAAATCTGAACTTGACTAGGACTTTATGTCATCTGTCCTGGTGTTTTTTTAGAAGATGGGGCTTTCATAAGTACAGCAGATATTTGTGATATGTTCTTAATGTAAATGGGCGTGTAGCTGACTAAAGATAATTTTGCCAATATTTCATAGACTCTATTACTGCTAGTAACTCCTTGTCATAGATAATGTAGATGAGCTCTTCTGATTTAATTTTCCTAGAGAAGTAGCCTAAAGAGTATTATAATCTATTATTAACAGTTTTTAGAAGAAATGAAGCAATGGTAACTTGAAGGCATATGTGGCTAATATGAATAGCTTTGAGGCATCAAAATAGCAGAGCATTATTGCAGAGCACATGGTATTCTTGACAGCATTGAATTAAAAATTGTATTGTGCTGACTATCCCAAAGTTTGCTTTCCATAAGAAAAATGAAGAGGACATTGTTTATGATAGGTAAGAGGTGAGACTCTTTAAGAGTTTGAATGTGCCTAAAAAACATTTGGAGTTGAGTAATGCTTAATTTGCAACATCTATAATTATTCTCTCTCTTTCTCTCTTGGAAAATTGATTCCCCAATTAATTGATAAGTTGGTAGAACTCTTATTAGCTACCCATTTTATACAGGAATCAAACCTTTTGAGTCCCAAATGAAACATTACTTAGATAATTCACATGACTACCATGATGTACATGAAAAGCATGTTGCTTATCATGATACCTTATAATCCTCTAAATTCACATCAATAAAGAAACATTCTCTTATTAATTTCCGCTTTTATTTTGTTTTTTATACTTCTCAGAAGTATATAGACGGCATTAAAAACTACAAGCTTTGCATTTTCTGGGAGTAACAATTTATCAGCACTGATTTGGAACTGCTTGAGGTGCAAAGATAGAGGTTGAAGCCCTTAGGAAACTTGAAAACAGCATCTTGTATTCCAGCAAGAGAGAAGTTACTTGAGATTGAAAAAACCAAGGGAGTGATAGTTGACACATCATCAAAGGAATTTGTTGCTTGTTCAAAAATAGAAAAATACCACTCATGAATTTCAGACTCTGTTTGTTTCAGCAAGAAACTAAACAGATTCTGAGGAAAACCATGCTGGTTTTATTCCTTGGTTAGAACCAAGATTTCTCTTGTAGTGGAAAGCAAAGGAGATGGGATACTAGGGGCAGGTAATCAGAATTTGAGGTGTGAGAAGAAGCTACAATGTGGTTTTGTGATCTCAATCTTAGAAAAATATGGATATAAGAGAGGGAATAAACAACCACAAACAAAATCCACATTGAAGTAGTGAATATTTTAGAATTCACCACAGATAATCCATAAAGCCAGAAAACAATCCAACAACAAAGACGCACATGCCATACAATATGTCAGAATTAGAGTATTTTGGTAAATTTGTGGTAAAGTAGAGTGAGAGCTTGTTGTAATGATTAAAATAGGAAATATACACCCAAATAAGAATCTCATACCCAATAAGAAGGAGACAGTGTGTATTTAACCAGAGATGCTAGCCTTTAAAGAAAACATATGTCAAAGTGAAACATATCACAATGCAAAGGTAGAAGAGAACAACTTGATTTAGATTAAAGTAAAGGAGTCAGCAGCATAGATGGGTTCACACTTAATTTTGTGAATTTCAGTAATTTTTTCAGCGGGGGAAGAAAGACTTCCAGGATTTTAGGGTGAAAAAATTCAGAGTCTAACAATCTTGTTATTACAAATCTTATGGGAAAGTATTGGAATAAACAAATCATTAGAAAAGGTATTTTATTGTATTGAAAATATCAAGCTAATAAGGTAGTTTTTTAAAAAAAATTGTTACTTAAAGCCCTTGGGTGCATCTTGATGGGATGGTTGCCATGGTGAAGTCTCTGCAAAATTCTGAAAAATTCACAAAGTGGGGAATAAAATACAAAATTATCAAATCATTGAAAAATAGAAAAAATTGTAAAGTCAAAATTTTCAGACAGAAATCCCCAAGCAGAGGCAGAGGGATAATACAGTCAAAGAAAACCAGGGCAGAACAGAAGAATAAAATTGATTGAGAAATGATGACTGGATTTTTAAATACACAATATCACAAACTGGTTTCAAAATTTCTTCAATTTCAAAATAAAGGGATCCAAAATTAGCGTGGAGGCCGCAGAAACTGCAAAATTGAAGCCACAAACCACAATATGCCACACATGCACATAAGAAATAAGGAACTCAATCTTTGGAGGATAATGATCTACAAAATTTAAAACTTGATATTGGTTTTAACATTATAGTGTTTATTGAACTACTAAAATAGTTCTAGGGAATTGTAAGTCAATATGGAGATTGGTATTTGGTGATGATGTGGCAGGTCTCAATTATTTTCCAAACCTTCAGAAGTTACAGGAAATGTTTTGATGTCATAAATAGATTTTGGCGCCAAATAACTGGGTTGAGGTTGATTCATTGGCGACCATACTTTCTTGCAGGCAGTCAGGCTGCAGGGTCATGGGAGGATTTATAGGCACTAAGTAAACAGGCAGGTAATTATTTTGTCCCAGAATAGTAATAGTTGCTTAATATACCAGGTGTCTTCACATCTAATGAGTTCAGGCTCTCTGGTTCTAGCTTTGGGTTTGTAGATAATAATTTCTTCTAAGGTGAAATCTGAATAGGCATGATTGGGAGGATATTCTGTGAAATGTACTAGGCTGTAAGGTGCTCTTGGGGACGGTGTCACAGCCCATACCAGAGTCCAACTGGACTCCCACAGGGGAGGCAGGCTGGGCCTGGAAGGCCATGTACACAATAGGCGCAATTTTAACCAGGTAGTTGACTGCAGTAGCTAGGGGGCGCCAACTCCCAGTATGGGGCATAACCTGGGCAACCAGCCCCAATACTGTGATATAGACAAACCCTAGCTTACTGAAGTCCTGAACAAGTGGTGCGTTGGGTAAGGGGGTGTGGTAGGAATCTCTTTTATACCAGGCAAGATGGTCTCTTTAACACAACCAGGAGAGAGATCCAGATGATGGGGGTGGAAATACTTCAAGTCAAGAGCATGGGGTGGATTGACTGAGGTAGCAGGAGTATAGCCAGGAGGGTATGAATAGGCAAGTTTATATTGAGTAGATGATTCATAAATAGATGCAAACAAAATAATTAAATTTGAGAAAAATAGATAGTTACTGCAAGAAGATAGTGATTTCTAGGCATAAACTTGCTTTATTAAGATATCAAGAGTGAGTAGGGCTTTCCCCCCTCACTACTTATACTTACTGATAAAGATGCAGCCTTTTGTGCCACCAGGGATCTGGCAGCAATATTTTCAGTTAAACTTACAATTTTGGCTGAAATTTGCGTACTTGGGCCTGGAGGTGGATGCTCATTGGTTGGTATAAAAGGAACCTTGCTTGGGCAGCAGCAAGCCAATGTGCTACTGCTATTTATAGAACCCACAAGCAATTGAGTGCCCAATTGCGCAATTAAACAGTTGCGCTCCCAATGTACCATTAACCAATAATTAAGAGGCCCAAATTTGATAATAGAATCAAACCAGGGATTCAAGGCTTGTGTGCCTCTCAAATCCTGGGCCATTTGGTAATAAAAAGGGGGTTTCTTTCTCTGGGAGATAATTGGTAAGGGTTCTCAAGCTGTGGGGTGTTTGGCCTCTAGGAAGGCCAGCTGATTGTCCAGGGCATTCTGGGCCCTGACATCATCCCCTACCATAGTCAAGCTTTCAGAACACAACTCTTTATTCTGAGACTTGTATTCCTTCAGCAGGGTAGCGGTATTCTCTGGGTTGAATCCTGGTTCCTAAGTATTCTCTTCATTGGAGTACCCTTTCCATTTGACCAGTAAATGGGTTTTTGGTATCAGAGTTTGTATCCCAGGATGGATTCAACCTTGTGTTCCGTGAAGCTTCCTACTTTGATAGATGGGGGAGCTATTCTCACTATCTAGTGTGGGAGAGAAGGTCCTTACTTTTTTGATAACAGGGAGCAGTGAAATATGTTGTGAATCTTCCATCCAGGGGGAAGTTCTAGTTAGTAGGCTACGGTACTAATGCGCTGTGAGACCTTGTAAGGACCTGTTTGTTGGGGGCTCAAGTTAGCGCAAGGGGCAGTGGTCTTGATGTTCTTTGCACTGATGTATACAAGGTCTCCTACTTTGATAGAGAGCCAGGGCTTTGTTTCTTGTCAGCAAAGTCCTTGTATACTTGTACTGATCTTCTCGGGTTCTGGGCACATTGTTCTTGGCATGAATGGATGTTGCTGACCCAATCTTGTCCTTCTGGGTTGTTGGCTTTCTCTGTGGGAGGGGCATTTAATGTGGGGTTAAATCTGTAGTTGGCTTTGAAGGGGAACATATCAGTGGAGCTGTGGTCTTGGTTGTTGTACACAAACTGAGCCATTGGTAGGTGTGTTACCCAGTCATTCTGTTCCAAGTTAACATAGCATTGTAAGTACTGTTTGAGGACCTGGTTTACTCTCTTGGTCTGTCTGTTGCTCTGAGGGTGATATACAGTAGACAATAATCTTTTTATTCCCAAGTCCTTTAGGATTTGGGCCCAAACCTTAGAGGTAAATTGTGGGCCTCTGTCTGAGACCACTTCTTGTGAGAGTCTGTGGTTCATGAATACTTGGTTCTGGAATAGGGTGGAAGTTTTCTTTGCTGTTACTTTGGTTGTTGTTGTAATGAAGTGAGCCATTTTGGTGAAACAATTGACAATTACAAAGATGGCATTAAATCCTTTTGAATTGGGTAGCTCCACAATGTAGTCCATGGACACTGACTTCCAAGGGCCTTCTGCAATATAAAGAGGTTGTAGTAATCTTTTGGCTTTCCTTGCTTATGCTTGGTATGTTCACATGTCTTGCAACCACTGAGGTATCCTTTGATTTCTGGCTTCATCCTGGGCCACATGTAGGTTCTCTGGATTCCTTTGAATGTCTTTGTGCGCTCAGGGTGTCCTGACATGGGGAAGTTGTGGTATTCCTTTAGTATCTCTAAGAGCAGTGGACCTTCTGATATATAGGTGTGTCTGTGTAGCTGCAGGGTGTTTCCATGTAGGGAGTAACCAGTTTGGTAGTATTGACTGTTGATATCTTTCTTCAAGTCTTCCATGATAAAAATGCAGTGCTGGTCTACAGTCTGAGCTAATTGTATTTCTTCCCTTCTACTGGCTAGTCCCAGGAATAAAAGCAATGGATCAATCATGTTGGGAGACAGCAAGGACTTAGTGTTGAATTCTTCAATCTCTTTGGCGCTAGGAAAAAAGTATTCTCTTTTGCTTAGGGCATCAGATAAAATGTTGATATTGCCAGGTTTTTAGCTGATTGATAAGTTGTAATCTTCTAGGAATAGGGCCCATCTAGCTTGAAGCTGATTCAGTTGTTGCAATTTGAAGAAGTATGTCAGGCTCTTGTGATTGGTCATGATCCTCACTGGGTGGTTGGTGTCATACAAGTATCTTCTCCAATGTTTCAAGGACTGGATGATAGCAAGCATCTCTTTATTGTAGATGGGGTAGTTCAACTCAGGCAGAGTGAACTTCCTTGAGTAGTAAGCTAAAGGGTACAGCTAAATATCATGCCCCTCCTGAAGCAACACCCCCCCAATGCAAAGTCAGAGGCATCTGTCTCCACAATGAAGGGCTTATCATAAACTGGCATTGCCAAGACGGAGGCGGAGACAAAAGCGTCCTTCAGTGGCTCAAAGGCAGATTTGGTGGTGTCATCCCACACAAAGGGGTGTTTTTCAGAGGTAAGGTGGGTCAATGGCAAGCAGATTGAAGAAAAATTTTGGAGAAATTCCCAGCAGAAGTTTGCCAGGCCCAGGAAACTTTGACCACTTGCGGATCTTAGGTTCAGGCCATGACGTCACAGCCTCTATTTTGTCAGGTGTCATTGAAAAACCTCTTTTCAGTACATTATAACCCAAGAACTCTACTTTATCTTGGAAAAACTCACATTTCTGGAGTTTAACAAAGAGTCTGTGTTCCCTGAAGGGTTGTAGGACAGTTTGAAGGTGTTCAACATGTTCTTCACCAGGCAACTGTAGATGAGGATGTCATATAAGTAGGCTACACAACACTGATCCTTGAGTCCTCCCAAGACTACGTCTACCATAGTTTGAAAGGTGCTGGGCGCGTTGCACAACCCAAACAGCATAATCAAGTATTTGTAGAGACCTTGTCTAGTCTTGAAGGCAGTCTTCCATTTGTCACCAGGCCTGATCTGGATCTGGTTAAAGGCATCCCTCAACTCAACCTTTTAGAAGACGTTGGCTCCTGAAAGCTGATCTGAGAGGTCTTTGGCATTGGGTACAGGGTATCTGTTTTTCACTGTGATGCTGTTTAGGTCCTGGTAATTGACACAAGGACGTAGGTTTCCGCCCTTCTTTTTAACAAACAGTAAAGGGGACAAACAAGGAGATTTGGAGACGTGTATATATCCTTTCTTCAACATCTTGTACAAGTACTCTCTTAAGGCAACTTGTTCCTTCATGTTACAACTGTAGACAGGTCCATGCTTAGGTTGTTTTTTTGGGGAGGAGGTCAATAGTGTGGTTGAACTGACTGTGTTTAGGCAAGGCTGCGGCTTCTTTTTCTGAGAAGATGGACTCCCAAGGCTTCAAACATTTTGGTATCTCAGCTTTGCAGGATTCCATGGTGATATTGTTTAACTTGGGGGTCTGCTGAAGGTTCAAGAAGGGAACCTCTAAGGTTTGGCTCTCATGAGTGATAGTCACCTGATGTTTCTTATAGTCCAAGTTTAATTGGTGGACAACCCACCATTCAAACTCTATCACTACAGGTTTGGGAAGCTTTTTCATGACGTAGAATCTGGTGGGCAGGAGTTTCCCATTTAGCTTCATAGAGACAGAATCTTTGCATTTGTGGGACAGGTCTGTTGTCTTGTTACCCAAGGTTACCAGTTGGGAGTTTCCCTAGATTGGTACACCCAGTTTCTCAGCTAGACTATGTTCCATGTAGTTGAGAGTTGCCCCACTGTCTAGGAGGGCTACAGTGTTCACCTCATAGTAATGGTAACATAAAGTAGTGTCAATGATAGGATAAGACTGGGAAGCATTGTTTATTGCTGAAATGGTGGCTCCTTGGATAAGTGGCCACTCTGGTGGCAATAGAAGCATATCCCACTTCTGATGTGGTGTTGGTACTCTTTGAGGTCATTTTCAAACAGGGCCTACTTGCACCAGGGGTCTGGTTGTTCTAGGGTTGCCCAGCGTGGTATCCTTGTGGTTGGCTGAAGTCCATGCCTCTGTTAATTTTCAGGAGCATGTCTTTGGGGAGGTTGCATTGGTGGTGTCTCATTAGGCTGGTGTGATGTGGGTTCAGACCTTTTATAAATGCAGGCCTGATATTTTTCAGGGATCTTAGTGGCCTCTGCCAGGCGTAGGAATCATTATATGTAGGTCTCCAGATCATCCCTTCCTTGGATCAGGTGGATGAGCCCCATGTAGGCTTGGATCTTGGCCCCAGCGGGGGTGGTTGCAGAGTTCATTCTCTTCAGGAATTAGTCATAGGAGATTATGAGGTCTGGGTCTTCCTCTAGGCTGATCAAGAAAGTTTCTATGTTGTCATCCTTCAGTTGGGCTGCCACTATCATAACCTTCTGAGTGTTGTCTCTAAAGCTCTTGGGGTGGGCACAGAACAGGGCATTTATCATGATCATTCCTTTTCTGAAGCCATCCAGGTCCATTTTTGGCAGGTCAGGAAAGGTCGTGGGGGCAGCAGTATTCTGGTTTGAGGTGGAAATGGTCACAATCTGGACCTGGGATGGCTTGGCAACAATTTCTTCTTGGCTTTTATTCTTTTCTTATTTCTTGGTCATATAATGTCTTAGGTAGTAAGCTGAGGTCAAAAATAAAAGCATACAAGATGCCCCTATAATCAAAGAAGAATAGGGGCCCAGGGTTATTAGTTTTGATATGGTTGACATACTGTCACGGCCCATACCAGAGTCCAACTGCACTCCCACAGGGGAGGCAGGCCAGGCCTGGAAGGCCATGTACACAATAGGCGCAATACTGACCAGGTATTTGACTGCACTAGCTAGGGGACACCAATTCCCAGTATGGTGCATGACTTTATTGGCCAGCCCCAATACTGTGATGTAGACAAACCCCAACTTACTGAAGTCCTGAACAAGTGGTGCGTTGGGTAAGGGGGTATGGTAGGAATCTCTTTTATAGCAGGCAAGATGGTCTCTTTAACACAACCAGGAGAGAGATCCAGATGATGGGGGTGGAAATACTCCAAGTCAAGAGCGTGGGGTGGATTGACTGAGGTAGCAGTAGTATAGCCAGGAGGGTATGGATAGGCAAGTTTATATTGAGTAGATGATTCATAAATAGATACAAACAAAATAATTAAATTTGAGCAAAATAGATAATTACTGCAAGAAGAGAATGATTTATGGGCATAAACTTGCTTTATTAAGATATCAAGAGTGAGGAGGGTTTTTCCTTTAACTACTTATACTTACTGGTAAATATGCAACCTTTTGTGCCACCAGGGATCTGACAGCAATATTTTCAGTTAAACTTACAATTTTGGCTGAAATTTGCGTACTTGGGCCTGGAGGTGGATGCTCATTGGTTGGTATAAAAGGAACCTTGCTTGGGCAGCAGCAAGCCAATGTGCTACTGCTATTTATAGAACCCACAAGCAATTGAGTGCCCAATTGCGCAATTAAACAGTTGTGCTCCCAATGTACCATTAACCAATAATTAAGAGGCCCAAATTTGATAATAGAATCAAACCAGGGATTCAAGGCTTGTGTGCCTCTCAAATCCTGGGCCATTTGTTAATAAAAGGGAGGGTTTCTTGCTCTGGGAGAAAATCTGTAAGGGTTCCCAAGATGTGGGGTATTTGGACTCTAGGAAGGCTAGCTGATTGTCCAGGGCATTCTGGACCCTGACAGACGGTATAGATCAGGTGGCTTGTCTGTGGTTTCTTGGGGTTGGCTGGTAGAAGAGGCAGAGCCAGAGAAATCAATCTGTAAATAAAAAAGTGCTAAATTAGGTATGAGATGACCTGAGAGAACCAGAGACTCATAACACTTTATTGCAAAAATGGCAATGTGCAGCTTTCTGATAGCCTCAGAGTATAAGTATGCCAATCTACCAAAGAAAACTCTTGCAGAATCCTTAGGGCCAGGTGGTAGCATTTACCAGGGGTTGGAAATCTGGTGGCATATGTAATTGTTGGCTTGTCATTGGCTGGGTTTGTGAGGATAATCTTGATTTTCCTCTTTGATACATAGGATTTGTCATCATCTGGTGGGCCTTGTTTTTGGGGTAATTCATACAACACTCTATTGGTAGGGGCCCAGTTGGTCACCAAAATACTATTCAGGCTGGCAATTTTATTGGTTAGGCTAGAGGAGTTTATAAGAGGATGTGGTTTGAATGTAGTTTGTGCCTCATTGGTTGGATTTGGAAGTTTCTCTGAAGTCAAATCTGTCCCTGGTTCAAGCCCAAAAAACATGGGCAGCAGGGCCTGCAGGCTGGTGGACTGTGGGGTTCCTGTCCACCAGTCCCCAAGTGTGTCCTGGATTGTAGCCAGGGACCAGCTGGAAGGGGTTGTCATTCTCTAGTAAGGGAAAATGTATCTCAGAAATATGTATAGGGGTCAAAATGGGCTTTTATTCACTCTCAGAAGAGATATCCCCTTAGAAACCTTCTGGTATATAGCCCAGTGGGTCAGGGAAATAATATGGGTTTGCCAATACTTGGAGTCCTCCAAAAATATCTTGGACTCCTTGTACTTGGTCTTGGACTCCTGCACCTTAGTCTTGGATGTCTGCTCCTTAGACTTGGACACCTGCTACTTAAACTTGGACTCCAACACCTTAAACTTAGACTCCGGTGCCACAATTAGGATCCAGCTTCTTATTCTTGGGCTCCTGCTCCGTTATCTTGGGTTGTATCAGTCCAACCAAACTCCTGCTGGTGATCAAAAGGCTTCCAAAACCTCTTGGCAGAAACTCAGAAGACCTGGGAAAGACCTCCAAAAGCCTTCCAAAAGACCTTGAAAAGACCCGTAACTTTCCAGCCAGCCCCCTTCTTATAGTGTCCTTTTTCCAATGGTTCTGCCTTCAAAATGGCTTTCTTCATAAGCTTAAACCATTGTCACTCACTTTTTCCTATATTAACTTAAGCTTACATACTTAATTTCTCAAAAGCTTAAAGTATTAATTCACTATTTCCTTGCTTATACTTTAAGCTTTTGGCTTCCAACCAATCATTTTCATCAGGAAACCTGCCAGAACTCAACCAATGAATGCAGCGCGCATAAATAGACCATTCCTGAAGTTCCACTGGGATCCAACTAGAAAAATAATTTCCACAGCTCAAACCGCTTAAATTGACAACTTTTCACGCACCAAAGCGTCAACCGGGTAGGACATGCCATTTCAAAAACGGCATCTCAAAAACTGACATCTAAAAATACACCATCTCAAATTTCTGCTATCTCAATTTACTAGTAAAAACGCCATTTTGATTTACGGCATTTTGACTAAGAAAAAACGGTTTTAAAATTTTAGATTTTTTGAGCTCCAAAAATTACCCAAAGAATTCTCAAAAATTAAAAATTAAAAAACATTTCTAGGCTTAAAAAAGCCTCAGAATTCCAAATCTGCAAAAAATAAAAGGGGTCAATTAGTAGCAACATAGTTGCGTAAAGCCCAAAAGTTAAAATAATTCCCAAAACAACTATTTTCTTCTATTTTAACTACAAACTATACTTTAAAATAAGCATAAAATTGTACCAAATACTAAATAAAACTAAAATAATGATAAAATTAAAGGAAATAAGAGAGAATATAAAGTATTTTTTATTGGAAAAGAGCTCAAACATTGGTAGAAAGAGCAACTGAGATAGCTTGGAGATGCTCAAGCTTGCTATCCTTGGGATAGTAGGCAAGGACCACCTTGCTGATTTCAGTGTACTTTTTCACCAATTTGGTCATCTTGGGGGGATCACCCTTGGTCTTCATGCCAGTCTTGAAGAGGCAGACAGAGATGGCTTGTTGGGTTTTGAGGTGGACTATGATCTTATTGAACTTTGGCTTATGAACCCTTGTAGCAAACTGGCTATGCTAAACTTCAAGGGAAGAGGTGGTCTTTATCAACCTGTCTTTGACCTACTTATATAGTTCCAGGTGATTAAGTCACCGCCTTTTCTAATGTGGTGTGCTCCTTGGAAGATGCCAACCCATTGAGTCTCAAAATACTCAATGAACAGAGCAAAGGCTGCCTGGTTGGCCTGGATATAGGGATGGCGGAGGATGACAAAATAAAAGGCATTGATCTCCTCCTTTTGCACAAGGGCAAGGGCAGCAAAGCAATTAAAAACGTCCTTTGCTTCTTTGGTGCCTTCAGTGTAGACCAGCTCATGGAGGTCAGAGCACTTTTAGAGGTGGCCGCAGAGTGCCTGCCTGAAGTGGAAGTAGCATCCCTGAGGGGAGCTCTTAAAGACACAAATAAAGGCATTTGCCTGAGCCTGTTTGAAATCCACTGCCAGATATTTGTGGTAGAGAAGGATTTCAGGCTTTTTCTTGGTTGGGGTGGGAGTGTCTTCTTCTTGGGAGATGGTTTTTTTCTTACTCCCTCTAGTCTCCTTGGGCTCCTCTTCAATTGTTGGGAGGAGTTCATCCAGTTTGGCCTTTAAAATTGTGAGTGCCCGGACATGGGTTTCCTGCTTCTTATTTGGGAGGAAAAAGAAGACCAGGGGAAGAACCAGATTTCCAACCTGCCCATGGATATTCCAAAGCTGGCTAAAGAGCTTTGGGCATGTGGAGAAAGTGCCATCTTCAAGCCAGGTCTTGCACTTGAGGAGGTTGCGCAGATCCTGGCTTGTTGAAAAGCAGATGATACACTCTGGGGCATGTTGACCATCATCATGGAGGATGAATCTCTCTTCATGGCGAGATAGTTTTTGCTCCTCAGTAACAATCAATTAATTATAAAGTCTTGCCCATAATGGCAAAAGGTTATAGACTAAGGCGTGCAAGGCATTAGGATTCAAATTTAAAAGATATAGAAATGTAGGAACTGTCTGTAAGATAATCTTACAGAACCCTGCTAAAACCTATATTGTGTCACAAAAGGAGTGATCAAGTGTAAGAACCCTAAACAAATAAGATAAAACAAAGTATTTAATAGTGAATAATTTGTAACTAAGGGAATGTCAATATTAGGATATTCTTTATCCACAAATTGGTACATATAACTATTGAATGCTTCCTTAAGGGAAAACAACAGATACAACAAGCCTAAGGCTTGTTGTTTTACAAGTTCCATTTTTTCAAGAAAAGAAAAGGCTAAACTTTAAAATGAAACTAATAAAAATGAATAAATTTCTAAAAATTAAGATCTCAAGTTTAAAATTAGATAAAATTGAAGGGGAAGAAATCACTTAGAATTTTGGCTTAAAGCCTACTCTTCAAAAGCTTCTTTATTTATAGTAAAAAGCCTTTTCAGTTGAGAATGTGGTAGTCAAGGAGAAGCAGCCAAGAACAGGAGCAAGCTGGAGAAAGTTGGAAAACCCATAACCAGAAAAGGGGAAACAGAAGCCAGCACTATACACTGATCAGTACATTGAAGCTGGGGAGAGAGCGGCAAAGACGTAGACGGGAGTTTGAACGGTAAAAATAGATGAAAATTATTATAATTTAAAGTATAAATATATGTGGATACTGAATGGGCAGTCAGAGCAACAACAAAAACAATGATTCAAACGCAAATCACAAAAAACAAAGATAAGAGTACTTTAAAATACTCAAATATTAACCTTCAAATTCAAAAAATCTAAATATTAAAATACTGGAAGTCTAAACCAAATGAAAAATATAAAAGATAATAAATCAAAGAGCCTGCCCTTTGGGGCAGGGCATGACATTGATCAATAGAGCTTGCACTGACGTCTTCAGTGCTCAGAGCATATCTTTGATCAGTAAAATATCTCTGTAGTTTTAAGGCGCCACCAACAGTTGCTAGTTGAGCATCATTTAAATTGAGGAGCACATTGTTGATGACCTCAGTTGCAGTTTGATCCTTTGTGGTTGGGATCACCTGGTAAAGAAACCAGCAGATAAGTTGATAGAGAGGGTTGAAAGGCTTGGCGCAGTTGTGGTTAAC
Organism: Entomophthora muscae; assembly: GCA_014839935.2. Taxonomy (NCBI): domain Eukaryota; kingdom Fungi; phylum Entomophthoromycota; class Entomophthoromycetes; order Entomophthorales; family Entomophthoraceae; genus Entomophthora; species Entomophthora muscae. Next base: position 80,342 of record QTSX02007205.1, read on the forward strand.
AGTAAGGGCCTTAAATCTGGTGAACCCATAAGTTGTGAGCCTTGCTGGGCAGCCAACATTATCACATTTGAAGTGATGTTGGTGGATGGGCTTCTTCTTGTCATTACAGCTGAAGCTGTAGCTCTTGTAGACAAAACTGGCTCCCCCTTTCTTTTTCATAATTGGATAGCTGATAGGGTATGTTGTTGGCACAGCAAAGGTGCCATTTTGGTTGCATATATTATGGATAGAGTTAAGATTTCAGAGCTCAATTGGTTCATCTGCAGGAGCACCAGGCTCAGGCTCCTGCTCCTCTTTATCCTCAGGCTCTGAAGTGGGGTCATAACGGTGATTGAAGTTAAACAACTTCTCTTGAGGATCAGATGAGGAGTAAACAAATGGAGAATGGGGAGGGGTAGGACTGTTTCCCTCTTGTTCAGGTGACAGAGTTGGGGTCTTTGGGGGAGCTTTTGCCTTAGAAAGCTGCTTCTTTGGGGCTGTCTTGGCCTTTTTGGCCTTGGGCAGAGTGATTTTGGACTTTGAGGCCTTGGAGGCCTTGGGCGCAGCTTTGGCAGTTGACTTGGGAAGCATCTAAAAGTGAATTAGTATCAAAATATGAGCAATTTGGGGGTTGTTTTTAAAGAGAAAAATGAGAATTTTTTAATATAAAAAGTATCAATTTTTTTACATAGAATTGGAGGGGAAATCTAAAAAATATATACTATCAAAATTTCAATGTTTTTTATTTTGTAAAAATATTTTTTATTAGTAATGCAAGTAGGCAAAACTTTGAGTTTTGACTGAAAACTTGCTCTTGAGATAGTGTTTTTGAAGTGACGTAATCAAGGTGCTGTAGCTCAAAAACATAGTGTTTTTGACCATTTTTATATTAAATTAACAAATCTACAGTGGAGCTACCTCAACTGGGCCAAAAAGTAAAACTTGAATTTCTCAAAAACTAGCTTATACAACTGGGGTTAAAAAGTACCCAGCTGTTTATAGGAGATCAAAAATATATATTTGCAAAGTTTCATATGTTTTCTTACATTTTTTGCTTAAGTGATTTTAAACGTGAAACTATACTTTTGAAAAGTGGAAAGCAAGAATTGCGGTGGGGGAATCAATATAGCGTAGCCTGGTGTTATAGGTAATTTCCCCCTTTTTCCCTATCCATTGTGCGCCTTGAATCAATTGGGTGATATGAAACTTAAAGGAATTCAAAGTGACATAAATCAAAATGGCGTAATCACCCCCTTCCATATTAAAATCACTATTAAAATATTTTATTAAGGAAACCCTTATCAAAGTATCCATGTATAATTAAGTTATAAATTACATATAACAAAACTGGTTTTTTTACCCAGTAATGACAATCACTAGAAGGACTATCATAGTGGCATCTATTTAGGTTGTTCTTATTATAAGTGTCTTAGATTAATACTATAGGAAAATCTTCTGGCACTATACCACAGGCTTTATTTTAGTTTGGGTATAAGCTTATTTTAGTTTAAGATAAATGGCGTAATTTGAAATGACATAAAGTCAAGATGGCGTAAACACGCCCCACACTAAGTGATTTCATATGTAAATAAAGTTAGCAAAATAATATTTAATTAATATGACTTGAAGTGACAGAATTAAGATGGCGTAAATTTGAGATACTGCATTATAAAGGTATATGTAAATTTTAACCATTTTATTGTTTATTTTATTTTTTTGTGATTCAAAATCACTAACGCAAAAAACGCCATCTTGAATTAAATTCAAGATGCTGTTTTCAAAATGGCGTGTCCTACTGTTAACTGGTCCATTATTCCGGCACCAGTATTCCCTGCATTCAACCTGAGCCAATTTAAATAGTAGAATACTATTTAAACTGTTCTTTCTGGACCTCTTTAACGTTTTCCTCATATATTTACAAATCTTGTAAAATCCAAAGAAAACGTCCCACCAAAACAACTTTGTATCCAGCTCTCATAGCAATATACCTTCACCTATCCTAGTAACTTAATAAATAAATATCTTACCCACACTTCTATCCACATTCATTCTTGATTTTAATACTAAACCAAGGCAAAATATTCCACATATTTCCACTTTGGCAAATCAATTTGGCAAAATATTGGCTCATTTCTCCAGACCACCAGTTCTTCACCATCATCTTCTGGTCCTTCAGCCAGCTTTCTTCAACAATAGTCACTAAACTTCCACTTGGCCAACATAAGCCCCGCCTGCAAACCACCAAACATGTGGACCGTCACATAGCTTCTCCCCAATATAGCATCTATCTTCACAAAATAACCCAGTTGTAGGGCATTTTGGCCAACCAACTGCTCTCAGACCCATGGGAAAACTCTCTCCAGCTCTTGACCCAACACAGCCAATCTCTTTCAACCAAACATTTTGGTCCTGAAAATACATCACTTGTTCAAGAGGGACCAATCCACCTCTACAACCAAAGCCATATGGTCTTCAACATCCTTCATGCTTGTACTTCATCAGAACTCCAACCCATCAGGGGCTCATTCTTCACTGCATCCATGCATTCCTCTTGGGCCAGTGCACCTACTGCTCCTGCTGCAACCCCTTCTTTGACTGTTCATCTGATGGCTTCCTCACGCCTGCTTAGTCCTCAGGTCCACTGCCACCACAGCAAAGCTTTCCAACCATGGTCAAGTGCTCCATGGCTTTCATACAAGGCCACTTTCTTAAACGGGTATGATGCCCCCACTGGCCACAATGGGTACTTCTGGACCCTTGTGGAGTACTTTGCACACTGAAGGCATTCCTTCCACACATTCTCTACAGTCTGGTGCAACATGGGCAAGTAGCTTTTAATTCTGACTGCTAACATCAACTTCTGAAACCTGAAAGTGTCCTCCAAACCAAACATGGATATTCTGGACAACTTGATCCTGGTATTCTGGCATAATGCACATTCTATTCTGGCGCACTGCCTCTGCCTGTCCTTCAACCTTTTGGGTGTATCTATCTTGGACACCCACCATTGCTCTGGACAACAAGTCTACCACCACATTATCTTTCCCTTGGCAGTACACAATATTGTAATAATTGGAGGCTAGCTTCTCTGCGTAACTCCACAGACGTCCCATCAAGTTTGCCTTGGTCCTTACTGCTTTCAGCGGTGCATGATTGGTAATACACACAAAAGGCGACCCCATCATGTATGACTTGAACTTATCAATAGCCCAAACCACAGCCTTGTCTCAGTGTCCTGCAAAATCCTCAAAGCATAAGCAATGGGCCAGGCCTGAACCCCTTCCTTCTGGGTCAACAAGGCCCCCAAACCAATTCTACTGGTGTTGGTTTCTATAGCAAACAGTAGATCCCATCTTGGCAACCTCAACACTGGAGCTTCCATCAACCTTTGCTTCCATAGCTCAAACATCTTTGGCTGGGCTCCTCCCTGGATGAACAAAGTCTTCTTTCTGCACGGCAACCTTAGAAGTTCTACCCACCTTGGGGTCTTCTCTGATCCTTCCTTTGGTCCTTCTTAGGGCATAGAGTCCTTCTCTATCTCAGTCACATATCAACACCAACCTCCTAATCCTTTAGGCCTAGGGACCTTCCCTACACGCGCCTTGATCATAGGCCTCTCAGTCACATGCTAACACCAACCTCCTAATCCTTTAGGCCTAGGGACCTCCCCTACACGCGCCTTGATCATAGGCCTCTTGGTCATAATTCCAGAGATAGAGACATCCCCTACCCCAATCACATGCTGACACCAACTTCCTGATCCTATTGGCCCAGGGACCTCCCCTGCACGCCCCTTGATCATAAGCCTCTTGGTCAGATCTTCAGAGACAGGGAACTCCCCTGCCTCTACTTCATCCATGCACCTTCTCACTGCTTAATGCCTACAACCTTGAACTTCAGAGCCTCATGCTCTACCAATTGAGCTAGCCGGGCTACACTCAAGGATCTCCTGGTCCGGCTCCTCCCCAGAGAGTTCACACTTCTAGCCATACAGTATATCTGGGATGCAGCCCATCAAACTTCTGGCCTAACTGTCTTTTGAAAAAACTTTCAACAACCATCCTGAAGACCAAAATACAATCCTCTTCTGAGTGCCATCTTATCCATACTTCTTTATACACCTCCCATGATACTAGAGAAAGACCCCCGCTTTGGGCTCTTGTGGGGTTCCTGTCCACCAGTCCCCAAGTGTGTCCTGGATCATAGCCAGGGACCAGCTGGAAGTGGTTGTCATTCTCTAGTAAGGGAAAATGTATCTCAGAAATATGTATAGGGGTCAAAATGGGCTTTTGTTCACTCTCAGAAGGAAGATCCCCTTATAAACCTTCTGGTATATAGCACGGTGGGCCAGGGAAATAATATGGGTTTGTCAATACTTGGAGTCCTCCAACAATATCTTGGACTCCTTGTACTTGGTCTTGGACTCCTGCACCTTAGTCTTGGACGTCTGCTCCTTAGACTTGGACACCTGCTCCTTAAACTTAGACTCTGGTGCTGCGCTTAGGATCCAGCTTCTTATTCTTGGGCTCCTGCTCCGTTATCTTGGGTTGTATCAGTCCAACCAAGCTCTTGCCGGTGATCAAAAGGCTTCCAAAACTTCTTGGCAGAAACTCAGAAGACCTGGAAATGACCTCCAAAAGACCTGGTAACTTTCCAGCCAGCCCCCTTCTTATAGTGTCCTTTTTCCAATGGTTCCGCCTTTAAAATGGCTTTCTTCATAAGCTTAAACCATTGCCACTCACTTTTTCCTATATTAACTTAAGCTTACATACTTACTTTCTCAAAAGCTTAAAGTATTAATTCACTATTTCCTTGCTTATACTTTAAGCTTTTGGCTTCCAACCAATCATTTTCATCAGGAAACCTGCCAGAACTTAACCAATGAATACAGAGCACATAAATAGACCATTCCTGAAGTTCCACTGGGATCCAACTAGGATAATAATTTCCACAGCTCAAACCGCTCAAATTGACAACTCTTCACGCACCAAAGCGTTAACCAGTCCATTATTCTGGCACCAGTCTTCCCTGCATTCAACCTGAGCCAATTTAAATTGTAGAATACTATTTAAACTGTTCTTTCTGGACCTCTTCAACGTTTTCCTCATATATTTAAAAATCTTGTAAAATCCAAGGAAAATGTCCCACCAAAACAACTTTGTATCCAGCTCTCATAGCAATATACCTTCACCTATCCTAGTAACTTAATAAATAAATATCTTACCCACACTTCTATCCACATTCATTCTTGATTTTAATACTAAACCAAGGCAAAATATTCCACATATTCCCACTTTGGCAAATCAATTTGACAAAATCTTGGCTCATTTCTCCAGACCACCAGTTCTTCACCATCATCTTCTGGTCCTTCAGCCAGCTTTCTTCAACAACAGTCACTAAACTTCCACTTGGCTAACATAAGCCCCATCTGCAAACCACCAAACATGTGGACTGTCACATGGCCTGTGGGAGGTTGGGGCTTGATTCCTGGGAATGGGGCTCTGTCTTGTGAATTAAATGCAGATGACTGTCACTTGTGATAACAACTCATTTATTGTCAATTGCTTGGTTTAGATCACCCAGACTCTTCATGAGTTTTTTTGGACTAGCTTCCTGGGCACTTTCTTCCAGAAGAAAGTTATTTCAGTTAAGATGGCATTATCTGTGACAGTGGCCTTATTGTTTTTGGTACTTGGTCAGCTTACAGATACCAACAATAGTGGCTCTGTAAGCTATTAACTGGCCTCCTAGAAGGTCAGAGTTTGATACCCAAGCAATTGCTGGCATGAAAATTGAGTGCAAGGCATCCACACCCCACTTGAACTTAGTTCTCCTTGTCATCACTCACCTGTGATCAATTGTTGGATTTAAATCTATGATTGCGCAAGCAGGTGAGGCTTTGGAGCCCAATTTTCTGGGTGGCAGCGCTTTGGACTAGCCATACCCAGAAAAACCATGTCTGTGACAAATCTGAGCTGATTTTGATTAGCAGCACAGCTTTGAAAGCTTTTGTATAGGGTTGCAGCAGATATGTTCCAATAGCTGATTTATTATAAAGCAGCTATATGGAGCAAATCTGGCTCCAATTTTTCCAGAATTGGAGCCTTACATTATTCACTGGTGGATAATCCTCTTCAGATCTTACCATATGTATGAATGAGCATAATTAGATCTGTTGTATTTTAATTTACAACTTGAAATAGACATATAAAATTTAAAAATAAAAAGTTTTTTAAGAATTTGGTTTGAACTTTTTAAATATATTATTTTTATTGATCAATGATTTAATTGCCACACCTTCTTGGTTTCACTATTAAAAAATCCACCAGATGCCAAGTGGGGGCACTGAATTCCAGAAAAAAGAAAGCCATATTTGACCGTTTTTTTTAAAAAATGAGCTCCCCAAGTAAGAGGAATACAAAAAACAAAAATATGACAGTTGTGATGCAATAATTACGGCATTTGTTGTAATTGTTAAGTTTTTTCTCCGCTGCAGCCCTAGACTAAGGTTGTGGTGGACAAAATCTGCTCTGATTATTGTATTTGTCTGAATTTGGGCTTTCAAATTAGAGCCTTTTCATAAACTGTAGATTTTTTTTTACTTAGTATCAGGAATTTGCTGTTAACTTTGCCTTGCCTCAGTGAAATAGATAGAGAACAGATAACCCCAAAACCTTTATAAAATAATGGTCTGTCAAGTCATCAATATTAGAAGCATCTGATAGATTGCAGTCAAGCCTAATTGATCTCAGAAGCTTTTGATGAAATAGACTTGGGCCAATAGATGTAAGGCCAACCAGGAGCATCCTAGGCCATCAATTAAGATTGGATTCTGATTGGCCAGATTTACTCCAGAATATCTTGGCAACCCTCCAGGTTAGTTGTAAAATAGGTTTGATAGCAAGGCACTAAGAAGATGATGAGATTCCCTGAGAATAGTGAGGATTGGGATCAATTTACACTGACAGCCTGCCAGTGCCACTGCAAATTCCTGCTGTGAAAGGTCACTAGACATTCTCATTATTCATGTGCTATAAATAGAACAATCAATTGGCGCCACCACCACCAGCATACCAATAATCATGCATAGCAATGAAGTAAATAGTACCCAGCGCAGGGCACTATGATATTGAATCCCATGTCATTGCATGGATGCCTGACTCTGGGGGTTGATGCTGGCAGTCTGGAGATGGAAAGACTGGCCAAGCAAGAGTTAGAAGCATCAGATGAATTATCCTGGCAAGAGAGTGTGAGCTCTATAAAAGCCCTTCCATGGGAATAATGAAAGGCAGACAAAAATAAGATATACCTACAGTAGTTTTAAAAGCTATGGCAACAAGCAAAATGAACTCAGATTTAAACAAAATCATTTCAGATTTAAACAAAATTCAACTAGCAAGTTAAAATATACACTCTGTTAACAGGGATTTTTGGCGCTAATAGGCAAAATGGGTCAACACAGCAATGAAGTACTCACGCGCAAAGCGAAACCATTCAAAATGAAATCCAAAATACATGGATTCACAAACAAAAGGGTGTGAGTTGGCTTTCAGTGTACATATGTTTACTATGTGAATTGGTGAAAAAATATACCCACACATGGTGCGTCAAAACTCAATCCAAAACAAAACACAATAGCAACTCAAACCACAAACAAAATCACTTACGCAGTTTGTGCAATGGATTGTAATCAAGAATGATACCAAGGCATCTAAAATAAGACACAAGATCTGAAACATAAATTTTAAAAATATTGTATTGGGTGCTTATATTTGGCATAAAATCTGGGAAAAAGGGTAGGAATTATTTTGGGTATTCAAAAATAGGCGTTGTAAACCAGAAACAACTAATTAAGAAATAAAAAATCTATAATTGGGATATTGGGTGGGAAAACCTCTAATTAAATATCCATATTCAGATAAAAGCAAAAATTAAAATTAGGGAGTAAATTAATTAAAATTTATTTAGTATTTTATTAAATTTTAAAATGGAAGGAACACAACACCAGAGTACCAATGCACCCATTGTGCACCGCGGTTGCGGTCGCCCCCGCGGGTCAAAGAATAGACTCAGTACAACACAAGTGCCTACTCAGGAGGGAGGCGGAAGAGGAGAGTTCCATAGTGACAATGCACTGACACAGCCAGTTCAAGGAGCACAAGCTGCTAGGGTGCAGAGCATAAACCCTTGGGTCCCCAAGCTGACCCAGAAGCCCACCAAGGTCACCACTACCAAAATGGTTAGAAACAAGGAGGTAGAACTTACTTTGTATGTGTTTGACGCTGTGTACCGGCAAGAGTCGGTCCTGTCAGCCATTCTGGAGAAGGTGAAGCCTGTACTTGATACTAGCTATGAGCCATACATAAGCAATGGCAATCAGGAGGACAACAAGGAGCCCAAGTTCTTTCAAACTGATGAGGGACAACTGGTGTGCAAGAAAGTTGCAGCCTTCTACAACAAGGTGCCTATGCCCTGTGCCTTGCCCAATGCTGATGAGTCAATCCCCACCGCTAAAAAGCCCACTCAGAAGTGCATCCCCGACATCCAACGCATCATCCTGCTTAATCTAATGCATGAATCAGGCAATTACAAGGCAGCCGCAGCCATTGTTGGGGTGGATCCCAAGTACACCTCAAAGACCTTCAACAAGTTCCTCAACACGGGTCAAGTCCTTGCTGCGGAGAAATCCTTGCGTGTGTCAACCATGCTCACAAAAGAGCACAAATGGGCAATCTGCCAGTGGATAACCCAAGATTGCCATCTTGAACTGGCAAATATACAGACCATGGTCAAGTCTGCTTTTGGGGTCAAGGCCTCAATTTCCTTCTATTATCATTTGGTCAAGGGAATGCAATTTTCCTGAAAAAAACTTGGGATATCCCCATACAATTGGAACAGCCCAGCCAATATTGAGACCCGGAGAAAATACGCAGAGGCGTATACTGCCCTAAAAGCCTAGGGGATGGTCAAATTTTACTACATTGACAAATCAGCATTTGCCTCGTCAATGCGCAATGAGTATGGGTATGTCCCCAGAGGCTCCAATGACAGGATGGCTTGGCGTGCTTCAGTCCGCACCACAGCATATTTGATGGTGGCTCTCCTTGGTCCAAAGGGGGTTGAGCTCTACCAAATGATATTGGGATCTCACAATAGCCAAACCTTTCTATCATTCCTCCGATTGGTCTAGGAGCACCTGAGGCACACAAGCCCAGGCTTCACCAACGTAATTGTTCTGGACAACGTTGGTCTCCACAAGGTGGCGGATATTCTTGAAGAATTTCCATCAATTGACACAAGCATTGCAGTGGGCCCCCAGCAATTGGCCACAGCAAATATGCGCCTTCTCTTCCTCCCTGCCTATTTGCCCTTCCTAAATCCAATCAAGGAAGTCTTTGGGTGGCTCAAGCAAGTTGTCAAGCAAGGAACCCCAACTGGGACAGAGTACCTTTTTGATTTGCTGCAGGCAGGGATCCATACCCTCCCAGCTGAGACCGTGGCCAAATTCTATGGCCACACTGATTTGTTTATCCCTGCGTGCCTTGCAAATCAGCCAATCAATTAAAGGCTTAGCTTATCCCACTTTTTTATATATCCTCTAATTTACTAATCAAGATTCATTAACTAACATTTTATATTTAGATGTTTCCAAGCCTGCAATCACATTCAGCAGCACCATCAATGAAGGTTAGTAATTTATTTATTCATAATCATTTTTATTATTGCATCCAAGGGTATCCCAAACGCTTGATAATGGATTACGCAAACACATCAATATCATTTTTGGCAAAGAATATAAAAAGCAAACTAAAAAAATGTAAATCATACAAATTAGAAGTAGACTTTATTGATATATATTATATGCTTTTATTAAAACCTTCCCTGGAATTTATTTTATAAGTAATGTTTGCTAAAATATTATTTTATAAAATTATTAATTATAATAAAAATAATCTAAAGGGTAAATATATTTATTGGTATAGAGAATAAATTAGGAGCGCCTATAATGGGTTTGGCGGTATGTACCCACCCCACAATGGAGGTGGCGCACAACCTTCACCGCCACACTGTGGACGGTGGATACACCCTGGTTAAAATATTCTCGCCTGCTGGTAAAAGGGAGGATGGTGAGGTGGGAGTGAAGCAGCAGCTTCTCAGGCAGGGCCGCAAACCCATAGATTCCTGCCAGGACCAGGGCGTCCTGGATAACATGGTCAACTGAGTTGTAACCTGGGGGGACTTTTTTCCCATCAAGAGCAAGTTGGGCCTTGTCAATCCCCATAAGGACCCTGTCCAGGTCCTCCACGCTGGCGCTCATTCCAAAGCAAAACAGAAACCCCAGGTAAACCACCAAGTGAAGCCTTTGCCCAGCAAAGGCTTCCGTAAACTCACACAGCTTATTGTATACTGTGCTTATTTTTGTCTCAAGTTTTGTTTTGCCAAAGGTAAGATCCATAGCTTCTGGGACCCCCGTCTTGTCCGCACTCCAGGCCAGCCCAAAGTCTGTCAGGAGAATTTTAGTCTTCTTCACGGCTGTTGCATCTGCAACAGCCAGTTTTTCTACTGCACACCTGAAGTTCTCCAGCAAGTAGGACAGGGTGTGCTCCACCGGGAAGCAGAAGCAAGCAGCCGCATGGGCCCGGCCCATCTCCGGTATATTCTTGAATGGGAGCATTGCCAGGACGTCCCAAACAAGCTCAATGAGGTTTACACAGTAAACTCCACTGAGGTTAACTGGGTCCAGGCGGACCAGTTGAGCATCCTTGTAGGCAGTAACTGCCCACTCAGATGCCCCCTCTTCATATGTTAGCCCAGCCAATGCCTCCCTGGACATTGGGAATGCACTGTGTATCCTATCTTTGAGCTCCTGCAAGACAGAGGGGACAGGAAAAGCTTCTTTGCCACGTGAGTGACAAAATTTGAGTAGAACGTGGGGGGAACAAAAGGAACCAGGACCTGGCAGAGTTTGCCATCAACTTCTTCTAAATTAAAAGGTAAGTATTTATGAATTTTTATTAAATTTATTTTCTTAGGTACCTTCTAGGTTTCTTCTTTGCCGGTGGCTTTGGCAGGCTTTACCATCCTTGGCGCAAGCAGCTGTGCGGGCGTCTCAGTGTCCTCCTTGCGGGCCCTCTTGGTGGGCTTGAGATGTGCATACATCTCAGGGTCATCTGTCCAGACAGACAGCGCAGAGAGTGCAAAGGACTTGAACTGGAGCCCCTCAATCACTGTTTTTTGTATATTATTTAGGCGCTCTATTGTATTTTCAGGTGTGTCTGGTATTTTGGTCATGAGTGACTTGGCGGACACCTTTTTGATTTTGTCCCCTTCAAGGACGGCAGACTTCACCTTTTCCTTGACCTTGCGGTCAATTTCTTTGATTTTGGCAATTGCCAAGTCAAGGTCTCTTAGAAGTTTTTCCAATTCACTCATTGATTTTTTACTAACCTTTTCATATGTTTTTATAGCTCTTGCCCCAATAAATTCTGTATTATTTGATACAATTGCCTCTTAGTTTATTTCTTTTTATTTTCCCATTTACTACATTATCCCATCTTTTTACCCATTTTGTATATGTTTTACATACATCTCAATATGTGTCGTTTGCTTTGTGTGGCATTGTTTCCCTGGTTACCATATTATTTTTGGCGCTTGACACAGCCCCTTGTGAAAATATTAACAACAATTTGGTGATCAGCTAAATTTGAATTAGAAAATTATAGTGTCAACTGTTTTTAGATAAAGTTGTTACTGATCCAAATTCAAAACCTTAATGATAAACTTTAAGCCAATCAGGAGCCAAGTGATAAAGTGATTGTTGTGACATAAAGGGTCATTCAATAATTCTTTGATGCATGTGCACTAATTAATATGATTGGCTGGATGTTTTGCCATTGTACGCCATTGCCACTGTGGCAAGTTGTTGATGGACTAGTGTTAACTCAGCGGCTGATTGGGCACTAGTCCATCAACAACTTGCCACAGCAGCAATGGTGTACAATGGCAAAACATCCAGCCAATCATATTGATTAGCGCACATGCACCAAAGAATTATTGAATGTCCCTTTATGTCACAACAATCACTTTATCACTTGGCTCCTTATTGGCTTAAAGTTTATCATTAAGGTTTTGAATTTGGATCAGTAACAACTTTATCTAAAAAAAGTTAACCTATAATTTTCTAATTCAAATTTAGCTGATCACCAAATCCTTGTTAATATTTTCACAAGGGGCTGTGGTTTGGTGCTAAAAATAACTGTGTTCAGGATCTAGATACACATCATAGTAAATATATGATTTTATAGAAATAAGCTGGACATAAAGAATAAAACCAACTATTAACAAAGAGAACATGAACAATTGAAATTAAAAAAAGATAATATAAATTTAAAATGTTTGGCGACAGGGGGTTTATTGAGGCGGGGGGAGTGATGCCTAGGAGGCAGAATAACACGGGAAGGAAGACGTAGAGGCAGTGCTGGCCTGGGGGGTCTGGGATTGGGTGGGTTGGGCTTGTGGGTTAGGGGTTAGGGGTGTTGGTGGTGGGGGTGGAGGCATGAGGATTTTGCGTGATGGCCGCCATATACAGCTTGTTGTACTCTCATTGGTCATTGGCTGGATGAGCTGGTAAGTGGCAGTGGCCCGAGGTGGAAGGTGCTTATCCTTACGTGATTGGCTGCCCATGTTCACATGGAAAACCATTTGCGCAAACAAGTCAGCCACCGTTTGGCAACCAAAGAGAAAATTGTGATCAAGGACCCCAAGATAGAGGTCGTTGAAAGCCTGAGGGCGGCGCTCCCGTAGTGTGGATCCCATGTTAAAGAAGACAACATCTCCCAGATGGACATTGGCATGACTGGCAGGGTAGACTGAGGCCTGGTGCCCGCGTCCCTGGATGGCCTTGAGGGCAGTAGAGCTTCCCTTCATCTGGTGGCTCAAGAAAACCCGGTATTTGGAATTCAAGCCATCCCAGGAGTCGAGCAATCCACCAAGGATGTGGCCGTAAGAGTCCCCATCAATGAAATCAGGGTTTGTCCGATAATAGACAAAACCCTTGGCCAACACAGCCAGAAATGCACCAATAAACATCCCCTTCTTGACCTTCTTCCTTCCTTTTTGAGTGGCGGCTCTTCCTTGCTCACCAAAGTCATCAAAAGCTAACAATAGCTTGTAGTAGGAGATGATAATGACATCATCTGACAGACTAGTCAAGCAACGGACCAGGGTGGATTCAATGGCGGGATCATACAGGGAATCCTCAGCGCCATCCCATTGGTTGCCGGCAAAATTGGTAAGAACCCGTACAGAAGCCACCTTCCCGTACATCCAGAGCTGCACCATGCGCTCAGACACCCAAATGCCATGGTGAGCAAGTTGCTTCCGGACCTGGGTCAAGGGAAGCTTGGGGTCCCTCTGGAGGAGGTCAAGCATTATTGGGTATGCCTCAGTTATCTGGGACTCTTGGGCCTTCTTGGGCTTCTTGGCTGCCCCAATTTGATTCCCCCTGTTCATCATGCTGTTGAATTCCTGCATGACAGTAGCTCGGGTAAATTGCAATTAGTCAGCAATCTGATCCCAGGACAGACCCTGCAGGTTGAGTGCCACAATTTCCTGAAGAATTTGGGCGGTGATGATTTGTCGCTTGGGGCGCTGGGCGAGGAGAGCTGAAGCCTGATTGGCTGAGGGAGGGGCAGGTTGGGCAATGGCAGGAAGTTGTTCCAAATCAAGGTTGCCATCCTGATTGGTTGGTTGATGGGCAGCTTGTGCAGGGGTGGGTGTGGGAGCGGGGGCAGCACTAGACGCAAAGTGACTCTCAAACAAGTCAAAGCCATATGGGTCGGGGGACAGTAACAGGTTAGCTTTCTTGTTACCCGCCTCAAAGGCTTGGGTATAAACGGGTGCCTCCACACTTGAGCCTTACCTCCATTGAAGCTGGCTTGACTGCTGGCGCAGTTGAAGATGTTGCTATTGAAAACCATTGTAAAAAGTTTAGGATAAAATCACTAAAAGTAGAAATTTTAAAATTTAATGAATTATTTTTATTGCAATCTCAAGTCCATATTCAGAAGGTTCTCAAAACCATTTCATACAAATCTGGAGCCATGAAAATGGATAAAATGCCTCTGTTCCTAAATTGGATAGCTGTTGATTGGCTGTTATACTGTTATTTTTCTATTTTAGGCTGCTCATACTACACATCTTGTGTGAGTTCATTTTGTTTTGTGTTTGTGTAATCTCGCTTCTAGATTACTCAGATTTTGTTTCATTTTGGTCTTTCTGTTGGTGTCTCATATGAATCCTGATTGGATTATAATATACTCCGGAATAGCATCCATCCATTTCACTTGTTGCGTCAGTTCATTTCATTTGTGGGTTGAACTACACCACTTGATGTTTGAGATAATTTTGTATAATGGGCAAGTGAAATTTTGTTTTTGGTTTGTCATTTCATTTAACTGACAATATTTAAATTATTTGATCCTGAATCTTGCGCGACTTGGATTTTGTTTAAATCTGAAATGATTTTGTTTAAATCTGAGTTCATTTCGCTTGTCGCCATAGCTTTTAAAACTACTGTACTGTAGAATGTTTTCACAGTAGAAGTTAATCTGAGTTCAAAGTCTCTTGTCAGGTCTCAAAGACCTTAGTAAGTTGCCTAGAGAAGTTATCGCTTGCATATTGCCTTCTTGGACATTGCCAGTTGTTGCCCTGCCAAGGACCAAAAATACACTGTAGATAACACTTGTCAACATACAAGCACTCCATTCCACAGAATGGCCAAGATGAAACATATACCCAATAAAGCAAATGATAATTGGATCACCAGCTCCAATAGCAGAACCAAAAGTTCTGATACTTAGGGGAAACCAATTTTTTTTAAAATGGTCAAAGACAGCTTTCTTTTTTCTGGGATAGCCAGGTTCTATATCTTTTTTAATAAAATTTTATTTTTAACTTAAATTTCAGTTTAAATTCTTATATTTTATTATCTTAAAAATTCAAAGAAAAAACATAATTTTTATCCTAAAAAAATCCAAAAAAACATCCTTCTGTAGATGCATACAGCTATGATTCTGAAAAAATCATAGCCAGTACTATTTTCTGGAATTATTTCCGGATCTGAAACAAACAGCTGCTTTTTTATAAAGCAACCATCATTTCAGATCCACCACAGCCCTACCCTATCCTAGCCAAATATCAAGCTCAACTTGATGTGTGTTGGATGGGCAAAGGATTAGGGCTGTGTCGGCAAAAAGGGGGTGATTACGGTATTTGCCGTAATCCTCCCGCTGTCCCTTCCCCATCTACTTCTTTCAGATTCCCCTATGTTGAGGGAATCTGAGATTTCAAAAAAAGAAGGCCTCAGACGGCCTTCTGTTTTCCAGATGAGCCGGAATTATGTAGATATTTAAATTAAAATTTTATTTTTGAAAGAAAATTAAATTCAAAATCCAAATTTTTAATTTTTAAAAATAGAAAGAAAAGAAATATAATTTTATTTTAAAAAAAACTGAAAAAATTTGTCTGTGCTTGTGTATGGAAACGATTATAAGAAAATCTTCTTTGAGAAGATTTTCTTATAATCGTTTCCGGATTTGAGACAAGTGGCTCCTTTTCTAAAAAGGAGCCACTGTCTCAAATCCGACGCAGCCCTACAAATGATGGGTTGTTAAGTTAGTAAGTCTTGACAATATCAAGCTGCCTTTAACGTGTTTAAGAGGTTAATATAAAGCTAGCTTCGTATTTAAGACTAGTCCTGTTTAAACTGTACTATTTTAAGATGACTGAGACAGAGCTGGATTATTTATATTACTGCACACTTTGCAAAAAGAGTATTTTCGATAAGAAAAAGCATTATTTCACAAACTCTCACAAAGACACGCTTCATGCGTATTTGGATAAGAAACTTCAGGTTAGTTGCTCCAGGATCAACTTTAACCGATTAGGAATATAACAAGTATCGAATTTTTCTAAATGATATAGCTTTACTTAAAGATTTAACCGAGCAGCCCAACTTTTGGTGCTCTTTCTGCGAGAAGGAAATAGATGCTGAAGTCATGGCCAAAAGGCAAAAGATCAATAACCAGCATAATCTATTTGCCTGCCATCAAATTTTTAAACATCTTGCATCGAATTCTCATAGAAGCAACGTTGAATCTTTTTGAGATCTTCATCGACCCTTTACCATAAAATCAAAAGTACAAAACAAAAAGGTTGGTGATCCCGTCAAAGGGTGTAGCTTCCTGAAGGATCAGTTCATTCTCACTAAAGAGGCTTTGGAAGAGGTGCTATTTTTTTAAAGAAAAATTAACCGATCAAAGTTCCATTTCAAATGCAAAACTAGAATCCTGAGCATGAATTCCGCTTCAGCTAAAACTTTGGAAAAATGAAGTGAAATCGAAAGAGCCTCTAGTTTCTATACCGCTTAGTACACCTCGAATTTTCAAAAAACAACCCCATCCTTTAAACTCCAATCTAAACAAAGTAATGAAAACAATTCTGTCAGTTGATTAAACTTTGCTGTTTAATATTAGAATAACTTGTTATCCGGGTTCGACAACGAAACTCGATTTACAGTACCAGAAAAATGACGAAGACCAATCAAGTATTTTTGAGGAACACAAAGCAGAAAGATCGCAAACTTTAAGTTGCTACTTTCATAAAACATTACTCATCTGCTTGCTTAGGTCTTTCTAAGGTTACAATACCTTCACTTACTAATGGCAATAAAAATGTTTTCATGAGTGGCAATGGTTAATCAGTTTTTGTATTTTATTTACATTTTATAGTGCCACCTTGGCTTAAAGGCAAATTAGATGTAGCATCTACGCCTCAAAAGCAAGGGAAGGGGAGTAATATGCTTGGCCCTAGCATTGAAGGATTCCTTCGCTCAAAAGAGATAGAGAAGCAGAGAGATCGGGGCAAATCTCGCAAGCTGGGGTCTACGTTTGATCATTGTAAGCCTAACCTTTGTAAACCGTTTGATTTATCACTTTGCAGCTCAAAAGCCTGACTCTGCTTGGCTGCCTAACTTTGGCCGAGTTTGGGAGGAAGGGCCTCGTTTTATGTCTCGGTTCAATTATCAAAAATCTACAAATAATAAATCTGACTCTCAATGAAATAAGAGTGTATGTGAAGATTAGGGTCTTTTGCATAGTTCTAGCTTCCACCGCAACCTCCAAGTTTCCCATAAAGTCCACGCCATGAAGCACGAGTTGCCATGAGGAATCCAATGCATTGTAATCGATTTGCTATCAGGCCAGTGCTTATATTAGACAAGCCTTATTCACCATAGTTTTTTTGACTCTCAATCTATTTACCATATGCTAGTGTATAATTATATTTCTCTACAATGCCATAATTAAATCTTTCATTTGGCATACCAGACGCATAAGTTCTGTAACCAACTCCCATTTTATAAAAGGCTTGGCTAGGTTTAAGCAGCTTGGCAAAGCCACACCCTTTCATATTAACCATGACACCATAATCAGAATCACCTTTCTGGCTTTATGAACTCAATATCAAACTGCGATGTGAAAGGCGGCACAAAGAAAATAAAAGCTAGCAATTATGCTGGTGCAGCTACTTTATAAGCACTAGAAAAGTACTTGTCTATAAATATAGAAGTTGTTTATAATATCAGTCATTTGAACGCTCCAATAAAGAAGTACAACTTGGGAGATGTGCCATAATTTATACCAGCTTGCCTTCAGGCAAAGTGAACCAATTGATGACGTAGCCAAAACAAGCAAACCATATTGTAGCAGGTCCAGCCCTCCATCAAACTAAGTAAGTCAAGAATCATAAAGCTTGTCCCTTTAGTAAATATATATAAGAGCAAGGTTACCAGAGTCCCAAACCAGACATATAACCCTCTGGTTAGCAACTATGCTGACATCTATTCTTAAAAAAGCATTAAAACTTTCAAGGTAAATTTGGCATCCATACCTTGACTGAGCTACACATCCAACTTTCTTCTCAAATAAAAAGTAATTTAATCTTCTACCCTGGGACTCCTATTAAAAACAGGGTAACCTTTAGATAAGAAGTCAAAAGAAAAAAGTAGCAGAGATGAGGATAATTATATTGAGATGTCAGATATTATTTTTAGCTAAAGTTCTTGTGTCCTGATTCCGGTGAGGTATTGGGATCGATGGTGCGTGAGAAAAGCTAGGTGGGTGGTTGCTTCTGCATCTATGACTAAGATAATTTAAAAAGTTACTGATCATATCAATATGGAAGTTTGGGGGTTCAAATCCTCTTCCTCAAACCAATCATTTTTAGAGATTATTATAACGAGGCAGTTACATTAGTGTCAAGTGTAGCAAATATACTTCTGAGAAGTATATATGACAAAAAAAGGAGAAGAATTGAGACAAGAATGATAACTTATTTTCATATAGAAGAATAGTATTATATAGTATTGTGGCAAGCCACATACGTCTCTTGAAATTCATAGGCCTGTTCCAGTTATTTTTCCATATATGATTAGAAATGATTGTTACAAATAGTGTTTTGTGTAGGATTCATACTGCCTCACCCCTAGACAGCCCTTTGGATTGTGGTGTTGGTGACACTGGCTATTCAGAGGCTGGAGCATTACTTGAGGAATTTTTCCTCAAGAGAGAGTAATCAAATATGTTATGATACAATTATGTAATTCATAAAGTATATAAAATAAGATAAAGGGAAAAATCAAGAAGAGGATGGTACTTTATTTGATAAAGAGATGTGATAATATAGTATCACAGTGAGCACCAGATTGTCTATTTAGATCATGACAGCCATGGGGCTTGCCCAAGCAGAGTTTATCACATTCTGGTTTCAGGTCAACTCATTTATTCATAGTTATTGGGGCATAGGGCACTTGAACTCTGTGCTATCATATATGGAGGTACAGTTAGCACTGTACAAGTCAAAATTGAAAGATGAACAAGGAATTTACCTTTTATTTATGGCTTCTAATCCTGTATAAGCACTTTATCTGGTTAAAAGATACTTTTGATTTCCTTCACTATTATTGCTGTATACTCTTTTTGAAGTTAGCTTCATAGGCTTCTAGCAATGTTTTCTAAAGAATTCTAACACCCCCTTATTTTAGGTTATTCACATTCTGGGGTGGCCCTATGCCTACCTCTATTATTATTTATTGCTCTTCACCTAGCACAGGTGGCCCTTGCTAGCATGATCATTTGATTCCCTTCATGATCAATCACTCCTATTTCTGGACAATAAAAGAGTCACAATTAGTAATGGTTAATTTTCCCTCATCAATTCAAATAAAGAATGGTTGAGACATGTCAGAAATTGCGCCATTAATGCTATTTTGATATGGCCTTCAAATAGTGATATGTGCAAAGATTTGGTTGGTTTTGCTTTTGACTTTGGATATTTCTAGCCTTCTATGAATGGGTTGACATCAATGTTCACCAATTCAGGATTGCCATACCAGCCTTCAACTGATCCTGGTTTGATTTCAACCCAACATGACCCCCTCTGCCACTCTTTATACCTAATGAGTGATCATCAGCCCTTGTCTACTATTTAAGTAGAATCATTCCTCCTAATAAAGACAAGTTTATCCACATTTCTGTTAGATTTAATATTTTTCAAGCCTTTTCCTTTCCTTTTTTGCCAAAATGTATTCCTCATCTTGTATTCCAGGAAATTAAGGTGTGTGTCCTTAATTTTGCCCTGAAGGTTAACCCAAGGCTAGCTTTGAACCTCAAATCTTTTGTTATAAAGATTTCCTGTTGTGTCCTCCTGGATGTTGTCCCCAGGAGCCAAACACAACAAGCCAGGCATCATGACAGCACATGTAGTTAATTTGTGTCAGAGCCTGTTATTTTTTCTAGGTTGTTCCACAGAACTTTTGCACCAAGTATTTTTCTGCAGTGACGCTTTGGATCACATTTTGTGTTCCGCGTATGGTCTTCTTGAACTGATATTTTATAGGAGGTCAATATTAGCAATTTAAGCCACCAAGTCTGGCATAACTGCTTCATGCTTGGCCAATAATCTCAAAACATCCCCACTCAACCAAGAATATCTCTTTGTTTTCCCCAGGGACTTCATAAATAATCATCAATCTGTGTAAGCTTTTTGACAGACCAATGGTGTCAATGAATGAGGCAGAGTGTAAAGTATAGCATAAGATGCCTCATCTTATCCAGAGATTTTTCTTGAACCAGCTTTTTTGGGACAGAAGTCACTTTCAGGAACAGGAATGAACCACTACAGCAGCTGATTCTGGGCATGGCTCTGAACACCCATCTCCCAAAGAAGGTTTTCTCAAACCCAATCCGACCTCTGCAGATGACTCTTCCATCCTCATTGCTCATAGTGAAGATGTCAACTGCAGCAGACAGCACCCATTGTTGCATACATCAGCCTCCACCAATACACCACCTACTACACCTTTGGTTATACTTCTGTCAGAAGTTTCTTTGCTGGCTACACAGCAGTAGACCCTGAGGTTCCAATAACAGGGAAAGCCAAATTTTGCAATATCATGGATCAGAAACTTATGCCCCAACCCTCACATTGTGTTGATAGCCAGCAATAAACTACATCAAGAGTTGGTTTGCAGGCAAGGGCTAGGTTTAGATAAATAAAAAATGGTTGCCTAGTAGAGGAAAATAGTTTTTTAGCCTTGACAGTTATTGTTTTCCCTTCATGCCTTAGAGAGCTGGTAGAGTGGTCCCTTACCAGTGCTTTGAAAGGGTAAAGAGATACCCTGGTATAGCTATACCAAGGGTAATGAATTTCCTTAGATCATCTGGGATGGTAATAAAGTTGGGTATCTACCCTGTGATAAATATTTCTAGGTGTTGTTAGAATCCTTAGACCAGCTGGGGTGGGAATTTAGCTGGGTTACTTTGCCCAGGAAGGGGGGAAAGTATCTTTATGACTCATGGGTAGCTTTAAAGAAGTCTTATTTATACTTTGAAAGAATAAGGGTCTTTAATCCTAATTGGGGTAGCTGTTGAGAGAGGCAGCTGACAATCTTAATGGTTTGGGGGTATCTAGGAAGTAAAGTTGGTTAACTTGTACCTGAAATCCCAGGATAACAACTTGGGTGAGTAAACAGGGTTTGACAATGAAGGATTACTGTCTCTATAAGGCCTAGGTGGAGGACACCAATTAGGCCAAAGAGTATAATCAATAGATATTATAGGTGCTAGACTTTTAGTATATATTTGAAATTTTTCAGGAGAATTTCAAGGAAAAAGCTGAACCATTTCTCTAAAGCAATTTGCTGAAGAAGCAAAAAGAAAACCATTTTGATGAAAGATTTGCCTCAATTTTTTCACAGAAGCAGGATTGAAGAGAAATGTTGAAGAAATTACAGGGAAATAAATTTTTCTAGTGATTTTCTAGGAGAAACAGCTGAATTCAAAAATGGCAGAACATTATAGAACATGGGATCTTTTTGGGACATGAGGCACAAATTGTGAACGTTTTTTGGTGAAAAGTTTGTTTCCTATTTGAGCCACAACAAAACTATGAAGCAAGGAAAAACAGTTCAGACGTTCAAAGATGATGAGCATTGATAGGATTAGTTGGATTTGAGACTTAATCTACTAAGATTATTCACGAGTAGAAAATCTGAAAGCTTAATTAATATATTAAAAACATCAGGAGAAAACCCTGGGAAAGGATAGTGTAAGTTTGGAAGTTTATTTCATTATAGAAAATTGAGAGCACAAAATAGCTTAAGATTTTGAAAGAACCAGAATAAAAGAGATTATCCTAAGACAAGATGCTATATAAAAGTGATTGACTGGAGAGGGGAAGAAGAGAGAAGCATCCAATAAAAGAATATTAAGTTTTGATATGTTTTGGGTTTAAAACCTAAAGAATTCTATCTGAAAAACAGTAAAAAATAAGCTGGTGGGTTAAAAAGACATTCCCAAAGGAGTAGCTTGTCCAGAAGTCTGAAAATAGTTGAATTTCAGAAGAGTTTTAAGATGAACTTCCTTCTGTTGAACAATGACTTCCACAAACCCCACACATTTATAGGACTTTTGTCCATGAAATCTTCTCCCATATATTTTACCCAAATTTTGAGAAAGAGAAGAAATACAGACAGCACTGTAAATTTTTTGCTAGAAGCCAAACAACTGGTGATGAATGGTCAATATTAATAATAGGTTCATCAATTACTGTAAATTCAGAACCTAAACCTAAAAATGCGGGATTGTCAAATCCTTGGTCCAAATTTCAAATCACTTTTGCAGGATGGCCTTTTTTAATTAAATTGATTTTTTTGTATATTTATTTGAATTTTTTAAAATGCAGGAACTCATAGACACTTTGCAAATTTCAAGTCAAACTGCATATTTCCAATGGACAAAATGAATTAACTGGAATTAGATTTGAAGTGTTCAAATCCATCAACCATTTTCATTAAGTTTACTATGTTTTTTGAAATTGCTGGATTGTCAAATCCATGAACCAAATTTCAAATCACTTTTGAATGCCACTAGTAAACTCAAATAATAATTTCAGGAACTGGAATCCAAATTTAATGTACAGTAAGCATACTAGGAAACATGAACCCAAAAAAAGAAGCTCCACTACAACTAAAATCAAATGAAAAATTCAATCTTGATAACCATGTTTAGACATAAAAAGTGATTAAACTTTAAAATTATCCAAACCTGGAAAGGATATAATATTATACACTTCAAATCACGGATATAGAAATTCTGTTACTATTCAAGGCTAAATCAAGAGAAAATAATTGCTCACAACTAAACCAAAAATCCAAATAAATACATATTTAATCTAAAATATATATTTTATTTTATTTTTATGGACCAATAATTGCATTCCCAACCAGCACCTGCACCAGCCTGCGGGGCAGCCTGTCCACAAGGGTGTCCCAGAGGGTTCAAGAACAGACCCAGAACACAAATTGAAGGGAGTCATGCCAATACACAGGCCTCCCAAGGTGTCAGCGCCAGCCAACCACCTCCTGCATCCCAGGCCAGGAACAGTAGCCTTAATCCAAGACAGAAGCTGCTCTCAAGGCCTGCCACAAAAGTCTCCTACAACAGGATCACTGGTAACACTGAGGTTACTTACACCTCCACCGTGTACCCAGTTGTCACCTGGCCCCACAATCTTGATCCAAGAGTTGCCACTTCCTGCCCCTGCATTTTTGACACCTCTTATGAGCCATTGGCCACAACTGAGGAGCCATCTGCACCTGTGGCATATTCCACCATTGACGGCGCCACTGCAAGTAAGAGTGATCCCATCTTCTACACAAAGCTCCCCATCCCCTGTATTGAGCCGGCCAGCTAGGATGCCACGGTACCTGCCAAGGTACGGCGTTGGTTGACAGATAGTGAGTGTGAAGCTCTTCTCAACTGCTTAAACAGGGGAATAACAGTTTGGGATATTGCGTCCCAATTTGGTGTCATGGCTAGGTATGTTGGCAACCTCAACACCAAATATGGCAACACCATTCAAATTGCAAAATCCAACAAGGCTAAGCGGCAGCCCAGCCTACTTCAGCCCACCCATCTCAAGGCAATCATGAAGTGGGTGACCAAGGATTGCCACCTGGACACACTTGCTATCCAATTAATGCTTGTCACAGAGTTTGGGCTTTCTGTCTCTAAAACCCTTGTTTACCAAGAAATAGTCAATTTGGAATTTCTTGTGGAAGGTACTTGGAGTTTCTCTGTACAACAGAAACAGTGAGAAGATCATTGAGGATTGACACATTTATGCCAAGACATATCCAGCACTAAAGAAGACTGGGAATGTCCAGTTCTTCTATATTGATGAATCATTATTTTCCTCCTCACTCAGGTGTAGGCCTGGGTGGGTTGAGAAGGGGTCCAAGGATGGTATAGCACATTGTGCAGCTGTCCGTTCCCAGACATATTTGATGGTAGTGCTTCTGGGTCTTTGCAGGTTGGACCAATATCAAATGATCAAGGGTTCCCACAATAGCGGGACTTTTCTCAATTTTCTCTGAGCCGTAAAGGAGTACCTCTGGATCAATTACAGCAGCACAACCAACATTGTTGTGTTGGATAATGTCAGGCTCCACAAGGTGGATTTGGTTGTATCAGAGTTCCCATCAATAGATAAAAATAGCCATTCAGCCAGCCACTGCCTGGCTGACTGTCCAATGAGACTCCTCTTCCTTCAGCCATATTCTCCATCACTGAATCCAATCAATGAGGTGTTTGGCTGGATCAAGAATAAGGTGAAGAAAGGCCTCCCTCAGGACACTGAGGATCTCTTCAACATTCTTGAGATCAGCCAATTTGCAATGCCACCCAATGTGGTGGCAGCTTTTTACAAGCACTCAGAATCCTTCCTTTCAAAAGCCCTCAACTCTGAGCCAATCACATAAATTAGCGCTCTGGATTTATTTGTTTTTTTATTTATTTGGTTTTTTTAGGACTCAAAAATTATTAATTATATGGTATGACTTGACGTTGAATTGTATTATAGACATATAAGAATACATAGAAAAGCTAATTAAAATTAATTATACTAGATATAGACACATATTTTTATTATAATGCACCAAATATTGTATTGACTGTAGAGCTAACAAATAAATAGATTTAAAAAGATAGAAATAAAACAATTTTACTTAAATAATTGTGAACCCTTTTTGGTACTTTGGCTTTTTTAAGCCACAAATTGGACCTTGCAAGTCATTATCTGACCTTATTGATTTAGTGCCACTATAGCCACACAA
This sequence comes from Entomophthora muscae, assembly GCA_014839935.2. Lineage (NCBI taxonomy): Eukaryota > Fungi > Entomophthoromycota > Entomophthoromycetes > Entomophthorales > Entomophthoraceae > Entomophthora > Entomophthora muscae. The sequence goes on from QTSX02007205.1 coordinate 105,054, forward strand.
CACAAAAATCAATGATTTTCATGTATCTCTTACTAATTAGTATTTATGACATGGGTTAAGCATATCAAATATATTTATCAAATCATATTACAAGGAAAAGGTAATTTGAGTTCTAAACAATCACTTGTTTAGAACATAAGTGGAGCAGGCTGCTTGATGCAGATAAATTCAGTTCTTGTTGTTTAAGTATGTAATATATGAAAACATACTCAACAAGCAACTAAATAAACACTTTTTTAAATCATATTTTATTATTTCACATGTTCACTTACTATAACTACTGTCTTATAATATATTTAGATATATTACTATTATAATTTAACTATTAAAATTTAACTATTAAAATTTTAATATTAAAATCTAAATAGTAAAATCTAAATAGTAAAATTTAAATAGTAAAATTTAAATATTAAAATTTAAATATTAAAATTTAAAATAAAAAATTTAAAAAAGTAAAATGAATATAAAAGTTGTATTGCAAGGAAAGATAATTTATTAGGGAGATGCAAATTACAAAGGGAATGTGATTATTCCAGGGAATTATACCCCAAAATCAAATTTTCTGCTAATGCGTCTAATTGGATCCACATACTCTTCTGTTTGTGGTGGACAACTCTGGATGCAATTGCAAGAGGGGTGGCGCTTTGCACCCCAATGGTTGCTGAACGCTTAATAAAAGGCAATTGGGTAAGCAAATCAATTAGCAGGCTCTTTTTGGGAGGCACATAGTACCCATACAATAATGCCAATGAAAAGGAGTCATACAGGACGTGCTCAACTGTCTTATACCCGCGCGGTGTCTTCTGGCGTTCTAGTGCTAATTGGCATGTCAAGTTGTATTGGTACATCCTCCAACTTTTTGACGTTGGTTTTTAATATACAGTGAAGGAGGATTCCCAGGTATATTGCAATGTGAATTCTTTGAGAGGTATATTTTCAGAAAACATGCATAATTTTTTATATATTTAAGTTAATCTGTTGATGTAGGACGTTTGGCTGGTCTTGAATATGGTTCCAGAGGGCGCCTGACTTGTGTCTGCCCCCATGCCTTGGCAAACAAAATAAATAAAGGTTTAAACATATTCACAAGGACTGTGTCCCTGACTTTATTTGATAATGCTTTGAACACTTTGTTGAAAATTTCAGTTTTAAGATATTCAGTTCCTATCTGAAAGTCAGTTTTTATTAGATTTTTTTCATATTTATTTAGGTTTGAAAAGGGAAATTGTTGAATACTTTCATAAATATATTCATCAAAGTTTATCTTAATATCCCTGCAAATTTCAACCATCTCTTTGAAATTGATATATGCTCCTATTTCATATGCTTCCCTAATCCACAGCAAGCACCCTGTGGGTGGTAAATATTCCTTGTTTTTTGCTTCAATATTTACAAAATTGTTCATGTTCATTTGAATTTTTTTATTTATTTCATTTTTATTTATTTGCTTTACAGGGGCTACCAGTGATTGGTAACCCCCGTAAAACCAACTGGGCGTAAAGGCTGCCACTTCAGCAACCTTGTCCCCATTCCTAGTTATAACTAAAGTAAATATAATTAAACATAGAAAACTTACTGATTGTTTCCCCTGCGGCCCCCTTAGTCACAGGCGCCCCTTCAGCAAACTTCATGAGCGTTGGCTGCTCTTCATTTAATTTCCTGGGCTTGATCTTCATTATTTTCTGTGCTACTTGTACTTCCTCTTGATCTTCATTTGATAAATTTTTATTGTTTCTTGTGGTGCTTCTGCTTCTTGATTCTGCTTTGTTTTCATCTTTTTCCATTTGATTAGTTTCCTCTTTATTTGTGTTGATTTCTTTTAAAATTTCAGTTCCTTCAATTAATTTGATTTTCTTATTGATTTCTTTGGCCCCTTTCCAGAACTCCCACAAATTGTAGGCTGCATCACTGAACTTCAGACTTGATAAGATTGTTCCTGTATATTGAGTAAAGTTTCTTTGTTCTTTTCATCTATAATATTCCCTAGTTTATCCAGAGCATCTTCCTTTGACTGGATCAATGGCTGGCCCCTGTTACTCAGCTTTCCTGTTACTATTTCCCTGATATTTTTTCTATTTCAACAACCTTTTGCAGGTGGGCTTCTAATTCATTTATTAAGTTATAGATATTTGAAATTTTGTTTGAATTACATCAAAAACTGGTTTTTATAGTACTACATTAAATACATGAATATTTTTCATTAACAATGATAAGGAGCGCCTGTTGGGGAAGCTTTGAATATAAAAGTAGGGAGAGAAGAAGTATATTTTATTGGATGATACTTTAGACTTATATAGATTTAGCTGTGGCGGGGATATTAGTTGGACCAAACCCAGGGGCTGGTCATGTGCTGGATGGGTTCGAGTTGTTGGATACCTGGACAGTCATGTGATATTGGTTTGTTGCCATTTCTGGTATGTCAAATAGTATATTGGAAAGGCACCAAATTGGCAATGACTGGATGTTAGGTGTGATGGCAATAGCCGGAATACTTGTACATTCAGACCCTCAACACACCCCTCCCTTAAGGGGTTACTTGGGTACATCAGGAGGGGGCTTTGTCTTGACGGCTGCCGCCTGATGTCCTGGAGTTGTTTACTAGTGGGCACCAACTGGGTCAAGTGTTCTCCTTTGCTAGGGCGGAGGAGAGATCTGTGGTACTTTTTGGTGATGGGCTCTTTGGCACCCTGGAACCTAACCAGGTAGGTGTTCCTGTCTGGTTGGTATCTGATAATTCTTCCTGGTTCCCTGTGTACTGAGTCTAGCTTCTTTCTGTTCCAAGCTAGGACCCAGACAGGGGAGTTGATGGGAAGTGGGTCCTCTGTTGAGGTTACCTTTTGAGTTTTGAGTCTCTTTATTTCAGCCAGTTTGGCCTTGAGGCGTATGTGTTGTGGAGCTGGTTTCTGTTCTACTGTTGGAGGTTTCTCTGGGGGGATCTTCACATATGGTTGGTTATTGCAGATGACTATTTCTGGCTTGTACCCGTATTTTAGTTCAAACGGTGAGTAGCCTGTCCCTTGATTGGTACAAACCCAGGATACTAGTAATGCATGTTTCACATAGAGCGGCCATGTGTCTTTGGCTTTGCCATCCATTATTTTCTCCAGTGTTCTGATAAGGCTGCTGTTCAGGCGTTCAACTCTGCCGTTGGCCTGTGGCCTGTAGGGCAAGGTTTTGGAGTGTTTGATGTTCTTTGTTTTTAGATTGTCATTTACTACGTGGCATGTTAGCTCTTTTTCTCCATCTGTTATGATGTAGTCTGGAGTGCCATAGTCCGCTATGATTGCTTTATTGACAAATCAATTCATTGTTTACGCCTTGTGATCTTTTGTTGCCCAGCAGATGGGCCAACATGTGGCAAAGTTGATGGCTACAATTAGGAAATGTTGATCTGTTTTGGTTCCTGGAAAGGTCCCATTACGTCCAGTCCCCAAACCTTAAATGGTTCAGAGTCAGGTACTGGGTTAACTGTTGGCTGTGGCGCCTTGGTGCTGGCGTATTTTTCACATACCATACACTTTTTTAGAACATCAATTATGTCTTGCTTCAGGTTGGGACACCATACTATCTCTTTTAATGTGAGTTATAAGTTGTTAGCCTTTGTGTGTCCTAGCAGACAATGGTGTCTTAGTATAGTATTGACTCTTTGTGCAAGTGGGATGTATGGAATGTGTTTATCTTTGATGATTTGGTATACTGTGCCATTTAATATGTGGAAATGTTTTTCATTCCTTACTAGTGTATCATGGGTTAGTTGATATGTGAAGGGATCCTTTCCTTTTGCCTTGTACTCAGTGTTGTATAGGTTTGGCCAGTCAGGGTCCAGGTGATCAGGGTGATGCTCTCTTGGCTGGCATAGCCTAGAGAGAGCATCAGCTGTGACCAGCTCTGCCCCTTTTTGTATTGGATGTCCAGGTTAAGCTGTTCCAGCAAGGACATCCATTTGGCTTGGCGCCGCGCAAGTGCGTTCTAAGTTTTGAAATAGATTAAGGATTTGTGATCAGTTAGCACTCAGACTTTTAAGTGTCCTTTGAGATAACATCTCCATTTCTTGCATGCGTGATATATTGCTAGCAACTCTTTATTGTGTATTAGGTACCTTTGCTCAGTGTTTGTTAGTTTTCTGCTTTTGTAACATACTGGCAGGAAATCTTGCTGCCCTGGCTGGCAGATGCGTAAGACTGCACCAATGGCGGTGTCACTAGCGTCTGACTCAAGCTTGTAGCACCCATTGTTATTTGGGTATTGCAAGATTGGTGCTTTGATCAAAGCTTGTTTTAATAGTTGGAAATTCTTGTCACATTCTGGAGTCCAGATGAATTTCTTTTTGGCATTACCTTTGGTTAGGTCATTGATTGATGCAGTGAGCTTTCTGCAGTCTTTGATGTATTTCCTTAGGTAAGTTACCATACCAAGAAAGCATCTAACTTGTTTCACGGAGGTGGGGCGTTGCATGTTATTTATAGCTTTTATTTTATCTGGGTCTGCTTTGATGCCATCTTCAGAGACAATGTGGCCCAAGAACAAGAGTTCCTTTTCCATAAATTGGCACTTACTAGGCTTAGCGTATAGTTTGTGCTTTGCAAGTCAATTGAGTGTCTTGCAGACATGTGTGAGGTGTTCCTCTTTTGTTTTTGAAAATATTATGATGTTGTCAAGGTAGCATAATGTATTTGAGAGACCGTTTAGTGCTTGGTTCATCATGGTGACAAACGTTGCGGGAGCGTTGGTCATCCCAAAGTTCATTACTTTACATTCAAACAACCCAAATTACGTGCGGAACGCGGTCTTTGGTATGTCCTTCTCTTTGACTTCAACTTGGTTATAACCAGATGTGAGGTCAATTTTTGAGAAAATTTTTGCTCCAGAGAGCCTTGCAAATAGGTCTTCTATGAGGGGAAGTGGGGATTTATTTTTTACTGTACTTGTGTTTTGTGCTCTGTAGTCAGTAACTAAGCGGAGAGATCCTTCTTTCTTCTTTATGAAGAAAACCACTGCCTCCCACAGGGATTCAGAAGGACAAATGAATCCTTTGGCTAGATTGTCCTCAATGTGGGCTTTAAGTGTTTGGGTCTCCATGGGGGAGAGTCTGTAGAGGGGTGCAGGTTTGGGCATGGCTTTGCATAAGTTGATGCCTTGTTTGACCTCTTGTTTGGGGGTAACTCTGTGTGTTCTTCCTTGAATATATGAGTGTATTCATTTAGGAGTGCTGCAAGTTCTGGGCATTGGATCTTTTGTGTTTGTATATTATTAAATTTGGAGTACCTCATTATGTGGAGGGTACTGTCTTTGGTTAGATGTTCAGAATCATCTTGATTTATGACTTAACCAAATACTGTATCTCTTAGATTTAGGTCAATGGGTTTTTTGAAAATGTTGAAATTGACTCCATTGTGTTTTATTGTCATGGTTTTTGTTTACAACATATGCTGGGATTCACTTGGGTGAACCAGTCCATGCCTGCTACAATGTTGTAGTTTATGTTGTTCATGATAAGTCCTTTGATGGACGTTTGTATGCCTTGGAGTTCAATTCTGAAGGGAGTTGTTTTGCCTTTGAGTAGAACTTTTGATTTGTCTGCCATCTTGGCGTATTTGAAGTTGGATTTGATAACTGTTATTTTGTACTTGGTTACAAAAGGTATGCTAACCATAGTGTGTTGTGCACCAGAGTCAAATAGAATTTTATGTGTATGTGATTTTTAAGTGCATGGATAGACAATAAGTTGTGAGTAATCTTTAATTTTTATGTTCATAAAAATGGGGGATTGCGGGACACGTGGGATGCAAGCAGCAAAGTTTATGCCTTGGTAATTCTTCTTGTCAAGTTGGGGGGAGACAGGGGTACTTAAGCCTGTTCCCCCTCCTCTTTCCCTGTTCCTCTGTTTCAAGACCTTTGAGGTCAGAGAATTTGGGATCAGATTTGTAGTGGGTTGCTACTTCAGCGTTGTTAACTTTGGTAGTGTCCTCTTTCTTGGGACAGGAGCAGTTTGCGCTTTGGCTACAATTGCCATTGTTACAATAAGAGTTGCCGTTGTTATGGTTGGTATTTTGGCGTTTATTGCCGTTAGTATTTTCTCTGCCATTGCTGTTTGAGGAGCGGTTGCCGTTGCGTGCAGCATATTTCATGTTGGCGCGTTTTTCAGAGCGCTTGGCTTCAGCAATGAGCGCAGGCATGGAGGTATTTGCTTCTGGGCAGATGAGGGCAGCAACAGAGGGTTTCATTCTGTTGATGAATGATGCTCTGGTATGTACATTGTCAGCTTTTGCTGGGTTTTGGATTTTGCAACGTATTTCCTCAAATTCATTGGCGTAGGCTGTGATAGTGGTCTTTTGAGGAAGATCACTGAGCTGTATTGCAATATCTTGGAGAGATTCAGTGACGCGGAAATTGTGGGTGATGTCGGCTTTGAACTCTTCCCAGTTTTCAAGCTGGTTGTCAGTTTGAGAGCCAACCCAGGTGGCAAACCAGTTAGCTGCGGCCTTGTATAGGCGTTTGCTGGCTTCCTGGACGCATATCTTATGAGGGATGCGGCTGGCCTGGAGTTTAGCGGCTATGTAGTCTAGCCAGTTGATGACGTTTTCCTTGTTTTTACCAAAGAAATTGTCAACACCAATGTATTTAGTGTTGGAAACTTCACCTGTGATAGGTGGTTGTGCATTTGTTTGTGGTTAAAGAGAGCAACTGTATTGAATTATCTTGGCGCATGCTTTGGGCATGACCAGACCTTTGAATACGGTGCATCCACTAGGAGTATCTTTGTCAATGTTGTGGGCGCAGAAGTATGTTTTCCAGGTATCTTGGGATGTGGCCTGGTTGAGTACGTGGGCAAAGGTGGGCAGGTTCTGTTCAGTCATTTTCTCTTTCATTGGCGTGGTCAAAAATTGTAGTGCTACCAGTGATAAGGAGCGCCTGTTGGGGAAGCTTCAAATATAAAAGTAGGAAGAGAAGAAGTATATTTTATTGGATGATACTTTAGACTTATATAGATTTAGCTGTGGCGGGGATATTAGTTGGACCAAACCCAGGGACTGGTCATGTGCTGGATGGGTTCAAGTTGTTGGATACCTGGACAGTCATGTGATATTGGTTTGTTGCCATTTCCTGTATGTCAAATGGTATATTGGAAAGGCACCAAATTGGGCAATGACTGGATGTTAGGTGTGATGGCAATAGCCGGAATACTCATACATTCAGACCCTCAACAATAACCATAAAGTAAGAGCCATAAATATAAATTTTGCATTGGAATATTGAAATTGAACATCAAATCTTGATATTTTGATATTATGTGCATAACTCAATGTATTTTTTAATAAAATTCATTGTAAACAAGGCCTTTTTCATTGTAATTTATTTAAATGAAGTGTGTTTATATTAGAGAGCCATTAATGCTTAGTACAAATATTGATATATAGTGCATTTTACAGCTGTATATTTACCTATTGATAATAATTCTGTAAACTTTTTAGTTGGATTTTGTGAGGTAATAATAATATAATGGATCAATAAATTACTGTTTATGACCATTAATTGACTGATTCTTCTTTGCTGTGGCAATTGTGCATTTTCTGATATTTATGCACCAGTATCCAATTGGTTGGTTTCACATCCAATCACACAGGCAATAGGAAATCAAGTTGCTTCCCCAACCACATCTGGTCTTGGGATGGCAGCCATGTTTCCTATTGCCTGTACAATTGGATGTGAAACCAACCAATTGGATACTAGTGCATAAATATTAGAAGTGCAAAATTTTCACATCAAAGAAAATCAGCCAATCAATGGTCATAAACAGTAATTTATTGATCCATTATATTATTATTACCTCACAAAATCCAACTAAAAAGTTTAAAGTATTATTATCAATAGGTAAATATGCAGGCTGTAAAATTGCACTATATATCAATATTTGTACTAAGCATTAATGGCTCTCTAATATAAACACAGTTCATTTAATTAAATTACAATGAAAAAGGCCTTGTTTACAATGAATTTTATTAAACAAATGTATTGAGTTATGCACATAATATCAAAATATCAAGAGTTGACGTCTAATTGCAATATTCCAATGCAAAATTTACATTTATGGTCCTTAATTTATTATTGATAATGAAAAATATTTATGAAAATAATTTTATGTTATTCATAAAATATACAACATTTTATTGATTATGAGAATGTCAATAATGTAAAAAGAATATGTTATTAATTATAAATCAAAAGAAATAATATCAATTTTAACAAGTTGTCACAAAGAAAGGTTTTATTTTACTCATCAAAGGACAATTAGGGGAGGGAATGGGCAGCATGTACATTGTCATCATATGCACTTGTGAAAGGGAAAGCATCAGAGGTAATGGGAAGGGAATGGGTGGTGGTCTGGGAGTCAGGGTTGGAAGGCGGGTGGCTTGATCTTGATGGGGGTTGGGGAGGCAGGGTTTGTTGACTGGGAAGAGGCGGCAAGAGCTGATTGATTCAATTGTTCAAATTCTTCTTCTGTCATGTATGCGGGCTTGACAAACCAAATGGATGGGCATGGGGGGAGGTGGGAGTCCTTTCTGAACTTATCATTATCACTTGCATAGAAGATGAGAAGATCAGAGAAGTCCTGGACAAATACAGAAGGGAAAAGTTTGTACTGCTTCTCAATTTGGGAGCACAGTTCATTATAGGTGGCAGGCTTTGAGCGCCTGAGAGCAAAACCAAAATTGTAAAGACATACATATGCAAGATGCAAGTCAGCGTGGTTGGTGGGATAGGACCAACAGGTATGCCCCACAGCCCTAATTTCCTTGGTTGCCCATTACTGCTTCTCCATTTCTGCACTCAGTACAACTGTGTGTATGGCTTGTTAGGTAGCCCACTCCTCCAGCATGGCCTTGAGCTCCGTCTGGTAGGCATACCTATCTGCGGTGTTTGATATTGCCAAGTAATAATTGACGCCCAATAAGGAAACTGCCAATAAAACCCCAACAAAACAATACAAGATTGGGCCGCGCTTGTACACATCAGATTGGATACGCTTTTCTCCATAATCTTGGATGCTTGTAGAAATATTGACATACAACAAGAAGATGGCGTCATTGCACATCCTCATTGCCCTCCCTTTAATAAAATTAATAATGGTTGAATTGTAGGGGTTGGTATCCACCAAACTGGGACCACTGAGAACTTGATTGGACAAGATTCTAGCAGCAACCACAACTCTGTGCATCCACAAATTGACTGTTCTTTTTATTTATGAAAATGCCATGGAGTCCTAGTTGGAGACAAACCTGGACCAGGGGCATCCACAAGTCACGTTCCATGATGGCCATCATAAGGGGATGAGCTTTTTTGCTATCAGTTGATGTACGGGCTCCAGTTGGGGTCTTCTTGGGAGGGGGCCCACAATTGGCGTGGGCTTTCAAGGTTGCAGCCACAGTGGACTTTGCAAAACCCATTGCGGCCGCAATTTCCCCAAGGGACATAAGCATCCCTTGCTTTTCAACCATTTGAGAACAATCTCTGGGATAATTAGCTTTGTTCTGCGTCTTGAAGGATGATTGGCTGAAGGTGGGGTGTGTCTGTCTTGGGAACCAGACAGTGTCATCTGATTGGCTGTTTCTGGATTCTGGCTTCCATGGGTGGCCCCTTGGCTCAAATGAATGGTTCCAGATGCCATTGTTGATACATGATTTGGGTTAGCAGCTGCCTGTGAATGATGGGCAAACAGGGTCATGCTTGAGGACACAGGAGAAAGAACAACCTCCTGGGTAGTGCTTGGGGAGGGGCCTGCAGGTTAGGAGTGATCATAGACAGAGGCTTCACTATTGGAAGACCCAGCATAGCCCTGTATAATTTTGTCAAGGCCAGGGAACAGCTCGTTTATTTGGTTTTTATTGAAAGAAGACATAATAAATTTTTATTAAAAATTTTAAACTCAAGAAGAGGAATGTATATTTTAGTCAATTTTATTGTTATATATGTTAATTTTGTGAATATTATGATCTAAATTTTAGCCGTCCTAAACTGGAATAGGGTAATTTTTTAGAATGCCTGTGCTTCCTAAAAGAATCAGCACAAATCCACTCTAGATCCTTTGACATCCTTTTTGAGATGCCCATAAATTATATTTTTCTTTTGAGTTCACCTCCTTTTTGATTTGAAATTTGGCTCTTGAATTTGACAATCCTGCAATTTCAGATTCATTAATTTTTACATGATGTCTATGATTTTTTAGACATACAGGAAATCTTAAATCATACATTAGAATCCCATATTTCTGATTCATGTATCCTGCATTCCTGATTCATGTATCCTGCATTTGTTTGCTGAGTTTTGTCTTTTGTTAGTTGAGTTATCTGCTCAAGAGATTCAAAATTTTCCAATTTAAATAAACCAAAAAAGTCAAATTAAATGGTGGATTTTATTAAATATTTTATTTTTCACTCAGCTGAGTTGCCCGCAAAAGTGATTTGAAATTTGGACCAAGGATTTGACAATCCCGCATTTTTACGTTTAGGTTCTGAATTTACAGTACAGCAAGAGGAAAAGATATTTTTATCAGTGGGTTTCCTATGCTCTTTCAAGAGTTTTATACCCCCAAGGAGATAAAGACACAAGTAGACATCATATTTCACAGTGATTATGCAAGGATGCTATTAGGAAAAGTACTTGAGGTTTTTTTTCAGGGCTACAGGCACAGTATGGCAACTGTGGCAAACTCCACTGTATGAATAAAAAAGTGAGAAATAAAAAGTGAGAATCTAAAAGTTAATAAGTCAACACTTTTTTAAAAACAAAATTAGATTGAAATAATTTATCTGAAAAAACCATTATGGACATATAAAATACTTTTTATTTATTCCCTCAACTAAAAAAGTCAAGAAAAAGTAGTTAATCTATTATAAAAAGCCATTTTGAAAATTTATAAAGTATTAACTTGGCCACTTTTAGATCTTCATTTTTGATTTCTCACTTTTTCATTAATTCAGTCAGTTTTACCACAGTTCCTATGGTGATAATCACTTAATTGACATCTGATCTCCCTTTGAGCTTTAAATTTTTTAAATAGGACCATCTAGACTCTGATTGAGTTGTTATTGTCTTTCCAGGATTGTGAATCTAAAAGGTATTGATGATAAACAGTCTATAAGAATACACCTAATTTGGGAAGCTCCTGAAGTAATAGATAAGTTTTGTGGTGAAAATCCTTTTTTAACTGACTGCTTACAGGATTTTCCATTCAAAGAAAAGAAGAGCCCTCATCATAACCCCTGAAACTGTTGTGACAACCTCCACATTTGAGGATGAAGTTTCAGGATCAACCCCTTACCTGTTCAAAGATCCCTTGGTGTGCTACTTAGTTGTAGCTATTTAATCCCTTTCTTTCCCTTTTCAAATAAATACAATAAATTATCAGCACCATACTTATTAAGTTACTTTATTATATTGATTTATATCCTCAATGTTCCCTATAGCTTAATATTAGAAGATATCTTAACTTTTTGAAGTACTAAAAGTTGTCAGCTTGCCTTTGTATAATCCTTCCTTGTGGCAAATGACTTGCCTGCCCTTCTTGTTAGAAAACCCTTGAACTTCAAAAAACACATTTTTGAGCCTCTAAACCTGTGTAAAGCATCACAGTTACCCACAGTACAATGCCCTGGGATTAGAACTAAGTCACTTGAAGAATGTAACCCTAACCCAGTCTGCAAAAATTGGGGGCAGATTAGTAAGAAACAAACCCTAGCTCTCAACCACAATAAAATTTGTGGTTTCAGCAACAAGCAAAAGATTATTGCTAACAATTTCTGGGAGACCAAAGGGGAGAAGGAATTAAATGAACACCAAAAGCAACAGACAAAACCAACTGGCCAGAAATCTTAACAAATGTCAAACTTGATTAGGTTAGAGAATGATGAATCAAGGTCTTTTACAACTCTTGAATTCATTTAAAAGGAGAGGATGGAATTTGAGTGGGAAGTTGAATGTCAAAAATAATTGACCAATGATATGAGGGAATATGGATGCATTTATCAAGGCAGGCAAATCTGGGCAAATCCAAATGGATAAAATCAAAGGAAAGACTGACTCAACTAAAATTGAGAAACCTGTCTTGGATGCAATTACCACTACTCCTGGCCTCTCTCACACATGATATTTAACCAGTGGTGTCTCTTGGGTGGGTTAGGTTGGGGCATCTTCAGAATAATTCCAAAATATTAAATTGAGGGCTTTTCTTGGGCTATTTCAGTAACTTTTTGGATAACTATCCAGGCTTAATCTGGCAGAGATCCCCAATCATTTGCTGAGGATTGAAGTAGAGGCCCAAGGGGGAGGCATGACTTTATGCAGCCAGTCCCTGGATTTGGTACAGGACACATCTTGGTGTCTTTCCAGGAGCAGGGGCACCACAAGAACCCCTTAAATTTAAGTCTTATGGTCAATTTAAAGAATCAATACAAAGTTTGGATATAAACAACATTATTAAATTTTAGAATCAGTTTTATTTTACTTATTGCTGTAAATTTAGTGAAATCTGGTGTAGTAATATACTAAGTATTTTTCATACAGTAGTTTTTAAAACTGTTGAGATAAACATATATTATTCAGTTTAGAACACATGAACTCAGTCACAAAACATATTTCAACTTGATAGATCTAAATAGAAGATAATTTCACAGAAAATGAGCACTATTTGGCAAAAATGTCCAGTTATACAACAGCCTATTCAAACTGGGGACAAATACTTAACAATTTAACAACAAGTGTATCAAATACTAGAACACATGATTTTCAGTTAAAGAACACATTTACTATGTTTACTATGTTTTTGGTGAACACATGAAACTCAGTCACAAAAGTAACAAACTTGATCCAACAACAAGCCCCAATAGCAACTGAAACATACAACGTAAATATCAAATATCAAAAATGCATGAATGAATCTATAATACTGTTGCCAACTTGTCCTAATTAAGAATGCAATCTATAATACAAAAGGGAAATAAATAGTCTGAGTGTCTGTTTTGGGATTAGAATCAATAAAAATATCAAATTTATCCAAACTCATGATCAACAGTGCACATTTACGGCCAAAAATAATTAATATAGAAATCTAAATATCTAATTTGAAATAAACAGTAGTGACTAAAAGGTTTCATTCTACTATATATAGAGAGATAAAAATTTAAATAAATAAATTTATATAGATAAATTATTTTAATTTTATTTTATTTTTATACCAAAATGGATGCATCCCAACAACAGAGACAATCAGAATGGGTGTACATGTGGTGTCTTTGTGCTTGGCTCAGACCAAACACACCTCAGTTATTGCACCCAGTTTAACTTAATGAAATAAGCCTATTAAAAATAGGAGATGTCTTTGTTTACAAATTGGCACACCAACTTGTGGTCAATCTAGCACTAGAGAACCCAGTGGTCTGGTGCTAGATTGACCACGAGTTGGAGTGCTGGTTTGCAAACAAAGAGATCTCCTATTTTCAACAGGCTTATTTCATTAAGTGTTACTTTCACTTGAAAACTAATACTAATAAAAAGCAATGAAAATTTTATTAAAACAGAAAAGCAAAAAATTATTTCTAGAAAATTAATTTTATTTAAGTGTGTACTCCTTTTTGAGCCAGTCTCTGTGAAAAATAGGGCCTGTGCTCCACTTGCCACAAAGGCATTTGGCAAGGTGGACCAGGTTAGGCCTCAAACCATGAAGACCATAGCCGACAGGAACCAGTTACAGGCAGGAGAACACCACAGAATCTGGAAACTATTGTATAAGGTCAGAAGAATTGCAAATGAGAGTAACAAATCTTAGAAAAGCTTAGCTGAAGCATTTCCTCAAATAAAAAGAGAAAAAAATTCTGCACAAAAAATTATTTTTTTTGAAATTTAAAATCAAATTTAAAATTGTTGATTTTTATGCCAAAAAGAGGTTTTTTGTCGTTTTTACTCTTTTATTATAGTTTTTTAGGAAACCAAGATAGCTCCCTGGGAGTTACCATGGTAGGTATCTAGGGAAAATTTGAAAAGTCCATAAAAGATTTGAAACAAGGAAGATGATTAGGTAAAGTGGGGAAGGGATAATGGTTATCCAATAGGGGTTTTTTGGAATCCAACTTTGTCAGTTAGATTTGTTACAGATCTAATATTTCATCTGGAACTTTTCTGTAAACATGGTGTCACAACTATTCAGTTGTCAGCAGATAAAAGCCATTGGTTGATAATTGAAAACATGATGTGCCACCTTTTAATTTATAATTTCAAGGTTAATCCAAGTGCCAGGTCTCTTTTCAATATTGGAGGTATTAATGTAAAAAAAGACTATTTCTTTAACACAACATCACCTTTTCTACATAATTTTATTTCAAATCAACCAGAAGATGAAGTAAAATCTTTATCATATGGTCATGTGTAACTTTTTATATCTCTTGTTTAAATCTTCAGTGAAGAAAACCTAGTTTTAGGCTACTTGTTCTCCACATTTGTTTCAGAAAACTTTTCCATCCCAAATCATAAACTATAAGCCAAGGATTATTTTATTTACTGTTGTTATAGCAAAAAAGTGAATTATCTTTCTTTCAAGATATCATGTACTGTAAGCTGGGCCACTGTATAGGGAGTCAGAGCAGTCAAGGGTATTAGTGGGCATGGCTCACCATAGAATTAGTGCTAACTTGATGAGATATAAGGTCAACCATTCTAAAAAGTACTAAGGGAACAAATATGGCACTACAGAGTCATCAAGGCCTGTGGTTGCAATATATAAATTCTAAATAATTGATTGGAAGGTGCCTCTGCAGTTGTTGTAGAAAAAATAAGTCATTTGAGATTTGGGGTGGGAGGTGGTTCCACAGGGACCAAGTTAACAGGTAAAAAATTGTATTTGTTGCTGAATGCCCCTTTTTTAGATAGTGTATCAAACTCCTTCTATATTAACTTGTTTGGGCTCCTTTTTAGAGCCAAAGGGTCAGACAGAAGGATGTTCTCCAAGATGAAATCCTTATATTCTGGGTTGGGGGATACTCTTTAAATTGTACAGCCTGTAAGGTAATCCAGAGTGTCAGGATTGACAATTCTTCCTCTCTGGAAACCCAGGCCTGGGAGCAGGAATTAGACCCCAATCCTGGACCCCCCTAGGCCGCCAGGCCTGTGGGTTGCAGGACCACTCACCTGCGCCTTTCTGGGATCAAGCCCTCATAAGCTGATACCAAGAATGTTGGCCCATGCAGTGAAACAAGCCAAACCAAGGAAATTATTGCACCAAATGGAAGACTAATCACAGCGCCTAATGGAGGCACTGATTTGGCAACTATTAGCCCTATGAACTTGAAGTCTACACCAGCAATCAATCAGGAGCTGACCCAGGAAAGAGAGCCAGGCCCGCGGTCCGGTCCCATGACCACAACACTAAAGCAAGATAATTAGGTAGCCAAATTGAGATTCTTGAACAATGAAAGAACTCCCAGGACAAGTGCCATTTTGCTGCCTTTGGACCCAAGCATCCAGTTCCCCCAACCCTGCCTTTCCTAATGCCCTGATGAACCCCCCATGGAAAATGTTAAGTTTGAAGGTGGGGTACTATATAGACCAAAGGACCCCGCGCTCCAAACTTATTGCCATTTTTGAATAAAGGTTATATTATTTTGGCTCACACAGCTATTGCCTTATTTTGTATTTGCTATCTACAAATTCAGTTTGAGATCTCCTGGCACACCTGCCCCACTACCTGCAGTATTCTATCCTCCTGGTTTACCCTTTGTACCCGTCCATTTTACCGACTACCCTCTGAAATCTGAATACAAGGAATACACCCCGGAAAAGATACTTGAGTTTGATCCTTTGGCCCGCATACAATCTGCAATTAGATACAACCAACAAGGCCTGTGGATATTTTCAACACCCAAGTTGTTCAGAGGGAAATTCAACTATCTCCCTGCTTACAACCTGCCCATGGAACCACCCATGACCCCAAAACCTATGCCCGCTTCCTCACCTGACCTCCCAACCAGCCATTCTGGCAAGCTGTTTGGGATTGTGTACATCACTCTCACAGGGGTGATTGACACTATAATCCCAGCCGCCGGCCCGTGGTCCTGGGTGGGAAAGTCTGCCTCCTACCTTTTAAAGTTAGCTCCCCTCTTGTGGTGGGCACTGCCTGCAAAATACCCAGCCTGAGTTACCCTTGAAAACGATGGGCCAGCCGCCCAAGACTGGATCCCTGACACAGAGGGTCTAATATAGTTAAGCCAAGGGTCCTCAGGTGATACAGCTAGACTATCAACAAGTGTGGCTGGGATATTAGGGGTGTTATTTAGGACAACTGCCAGAATGAACTCATACTGCAAGTTAAATTACTGTATGCTAACAGTCAGAATTAAAAACACTCTAATGTAGATAGAATTGAAAATTAAGATTTAAGTTTTTGCCTATGCAGACTACTAAATGTAAACAATTTTCTAATAAAAAGAAAACTGTTTTATAAACCTCTTACTTAATATAAATTAAGCTTCAAAATACTTTTTAGGATAATGTGACTACATAAATTTCAAAAAAAAACTATAAAAATGAAGCATAACAACCAAAAAATAAAAATTCACATTTATTTTATTTTACTATGAAATTAGATATCTTTAATATACTTTTTTTTATAAAAAATAAAACCCCATATAAAAAAATACTGAATAAAAAATCACATATTATAGGAAAATATCATAATCAGAAATACAACCATAAAATTATTTCTATATTAAAACTAAAAAACATATGCTTTACTAGTAAAACATCAATATAGGCCCTATAATACCACTTAAGGCATCAAACTTTTAATAAAAAAAGTATTATTTTTTTAAAATATTTTTATAAAGTATTTATAAATTATTTACACTACCTATATATATAACTCATTATACTAAAAAATTAGACAATAATCAATACATCTATTTGAAAACTAGACTGCAATCACCTGGTTGTCATTAAGAACTATTGCAATATTCTTGATATATTTCCAAAGCTCTGACAACTTGTATTTGGCCTTGAAAACATCCTTTACCTTCTCTTGGTATTAATTCTCTTTGGTGGTTTTCTTCTTCCTTAATGGGCAGTTCTCAACATATCTGATAGATGCAACAGTCTTCCCCTGTTGTATTTTGATGTTCTTGTAGGAGATATTATACATGGTCTTGATCCAAAAGGAGGACTTGATATTCTTACATCAGCCCTTTAAAGATGAAGCAGCTTTTATCTCCTTTATTAGAGCTGCCAGGTAGTAGTTTCAGTTGGCTTTGGCTCTGAGGTTGCTCCTGTGCTTATTAAACTTACGTCCAATTAACAGTGTCTTGTAATATTCAATGAAAGAGTACAGTTCATCATCATGCTTCTTAGCATATGCATCTGAACATAGAAGTTCAAAGTTTTGTCCTTTATGCTCAGGCTTTATGAAGGCTAGTGTTATAAATTTCTGGATTAAAAACTTGCACTTTACTGAGGTATCAAGACAGTAGAGCTTGCTGATCACAGATTAACCCTTTATCTGCCTATTAAAATCCTGTTGATAATGAAAACAACAAACTTGGACCTCTCTATCAAAGTTATTTACAAAATTGTTATACTGGGCGGTTTCATAGTCCATTTTTTTGAAACCAAGAAATTGCTTTATTGGGGAATGTGGGGGTATCCATCTGGGAGCGCCTGTTATGTAGGGGGTATCCATGTGAGAGCTCCCGTTGAGCGGTTTCATAGTCCATGATTATAGTTGAAGGGCCAAGAGATCTGTAATGAGTTTTTTTGCAGCAAGGGTGGCTTCATTATTTTCTTCATCATTTGGATTAGCTCTGGTGATATTGACAGGAAAACTATTTTGATTACTGAGAGGGGTCTTGATGCCCTCCTGAAGGATATTAAAGGCCTTTGTGTAGATCTCTTCTGTTGCCCCAGGAAGCAGAAAGTAGGCAAATGGGTGCACCTTGCCTTCAATAAGGGAATGTACAATCCATAGTTGGTAAAAAGGCGGGGGCATACTGCAAAGGTACCGTCACATAACCAGGTCTCAAAAATCTCTTAACTGCTCCAGGTTCTGTTGTGTAGCATAGCATATAATTCTTGCCTCTGATGTAGGCATATCATCATGTAAAAGGAATACCTCATCACCATTGAACATCTTTAACTCCTCTGTCAATACTAACTCTCCTTGGACCATGGCAGATTCCTTTGTGGGGGAATAGATCACAGCGTTTGTCACATATGTACTTCACTAACTGGTTGTGGTCAGGGATTAGCTTCAGGTTCTCATTACTTAGGTGTGTTGTGGCCTTAAATTCCAGATCAGAAGCCTTGACGTCTTTGGAGACTGGGACCATTTGGTAGAGGTACCACTTTAGAAGATTTTAAATAAGATTGATTGGAGCATTGCATGTGTGCTCTCCTTTTTCACTAGTGACTTTATCCCATTCTTCTGTGTTGATCCTGGCAGTGCAGCTTCTATCTTCACACACATAATGCTTGCTTCTTCCTGCTCTCTTTTGATTGTTGCAATTAAAAACATAGCCATCACAGACTAAACTTGCATCTCATTTGACAGAAGTTAGAGAGGAAAACTGGGGAAACCTTTTTAGGAGCTTAAACTCCCATTTAATATTACAGATGTTGGGCACCTTAAGGGGATTCCATGTCCCAATTAGTTCTTGATGTTAGTCAGACAGGTTATCATTAAAATCTTCTTTATTGATGCTTGAGGAGGAGGATGGGGGTGAAGATTCATTGGGCAGTGGAGAGTGAATTATATGGAGTTAGATTCTTGCACTTCTTGGAATTGGATGGGCTTGGTTAATCAAAGCTTATCTGGGGCTCTGGACTCTTGGGTATCTTATTTCTTACTTGCTTGTTTAGAGTGACTTCATCTCCTTCTGATTTTTAACAGCTTGGAGGAGAGGTGGGGTCAGGGGAGAGTCATTCACTTTCAGGGTCTGGGGTCTTCTACATTGTCTTCTGTTGCTTTGAGGGCACTTTGACTATTTTTTGTTGAGATAGGGGCCTAGAGCCTTTCCAGAGGCTTTGGGCACTTTTTGGGTGACTTGGGATTCTTTTGGAGATTCTTGGAATTTCTATTCAACAATAGCTTGAGTACAGCTCTTAAAGTAAAAATAATTTAGAAAAAAATGAATGAATTAAATAAAAATTACTTGTTTTATTTTATTAGTAATTAAATAGTTCAGGGGCTATATAAAAAAGTGCTTTAAGAGCTAGCTTATTAGTAAAAACTATGTTTAAATAAAGTATTGACATTTTTATAGTCAGCATAGTCAAAAGTATTGAATTTATATTGTCAGCATAAATAAATGCTTTGAATTTGACTTTTTATATAAAGACATTTGACATAGTTACTTAAAAAACCTATGTGAATCACTTATAAAGCTTGGTTAAGATTTTCTGGGGTTGGTTTTTTAAGGCCAACATTGATTATTTTTAAATTTAAAAAAAATTAAAGATTTGCATATGTAGCTTATGAAAACTAAATAATAAGGATTGTATAGAGAAGTCTAAAGTACAGCCCTGGGTACTTTGGCCTGAATTATCAACCATTGTATGTGTGCTTTTTGTTAAGCGGCAGTGTTTTACTAATAAACCAGTGAAGGTGTCAACATTCAGGCAGTCAGCGTTCTTTTATAGTAACTCTCCTATTAAATCTTGCTTAAATTATGTCACTTTGTTTTCTTAGCCAAACCCCTTTGTTGCAATTTAGGTGGCACATCAATTTGACACAAAGTCAACATTATAAATACATATATAATTTCTAGTTTTAACATATGCATTTTGGTTTAAGTGGACTTCTGGAAATAAGCTATAGTTTATCCAGTGAGTTTAAAATAACAGTAAATATCTTAATAGTACAAAGAACACTGTGAAAGTTAGCATATGTCTTTGTTCAATGCTTATCTTAATATATATTTAATAAAAATAGTAGTATAAAATATAAAAAGTAGTTATTTTCTTGAATATTGTGTATTTTATTAAGAACCTTATGGATTCTTATTTGGGGTTGACATCTAGATATTATTTATTGGAGTTAACCCAAATATAAAAGTATAAAAAACTAAAATTTTAATAGTAAATTATATTGGGCTTTTGGCTTAAAAATAAGCTTTTGTTTAAGTAGTGTCAACATTATGAATGTTCCTTTTTACTTTTGCAAATCTGACTTAATAATTCAATATGAAAAAGCTTATTCTGGGAGAAATTTGGTTTTGGTAGACAAATTCTGAAATAATGTCAACTTACTGAATGTCAACAAATTGCAAAATTCAGTAAGTTGACTTGTGGGATGATTTAATTATGGTGGTTGCTGTATTCAGATGGTAGAAAACTAGAAAAATATAGGGAAATAATTTAGAGAACCAAAGGTCATTTAATCTTTATTTTAAAATGACACTATTCAAGTATATAACACCAAGAGGGTCTTATTGTTTTTTGTGAAAAAAATCTACTGGCCTTCTAGAGCTCTGGGTGTAAGGCCTAGGACACTGTACATACAAGGTGCTATAGAAATTAGAGGCTTCTTTGTGTGCTATGTGTTTGTTGGTGTTCCTAACTACTTTGGGAATTATTGCATTATTTAGGTGGCCAGGTCCTTTTGGGTTTGAATCCTTATTAGTGTGCATCTATTATTAAAGTTTAAATCTATTGATTAGAGAAGGGTCTAATTTTCCCAGCGCAGGCCACAATATTAGCATATGTCATGGATCCCCAGGCAGTTCTGGATTTAACTTCACTCTCATTAGGGTTCCCATGGGTTGCCTGATTTGGTATAGCAACTCTGGTTTTTTGGTGGTGGTGGAATCAAAATATTTGATTTTTGATTCCAGCTGCAAAAAATAGGCTTCTGGGCCACCAAAGAGTTGATTACCATTCAATGTTTTTATTGATAGTAGGGGGAAATGTCATTTATGGTAACCACTCCCCCACTTGCACCAATCCCACAGTATCTGGTGCAGTCCTAATCATAAGGGATAGGATGATTCAAAAGAGGGGTTGGAATTGAGCTTGTGCTCTCCATGCTGATCTATTTCCCATGCCTCATAAACCTCCCCTTCTGAAATTCTCAATACCCATCACTTATACTCCGATGTATCTAGGGATTTAGATTCAACTTTGATGTATTTGAGGAATATGGCTACTCTGTTTTGGCGGTTCTCATATCTTAAAAATAAATTGCAAGCTACACTCTGAAGGGTCCACTACTATAGGAAAAGATCCTCCAGGATGCTGATGACAGAGAAATAGTTATCTATAAGTATCCACTACAAGCTTGCCAATCTCCAGTATGTGTTGAGGTTTCAGCCAATGTCATCAAAATATCTGATTCCTGACTTAAAAATTTGGTGGTTTCTCTCCCTTTACAGGTGGTCTATAAAAGAGTCCTGCTCTCTGGGGTATGGCAGAGAGGGAAACAGTGACTAGCTGCCAATAAAGGTACCCCAATATTGCTTCCCTGTTTAAAGCTGCTATTGCTCAGGTTGAGACAGGCATTCATAAGGGGAAGTTGAAGCCATCCTCAACAAAAGATCTCCCACCAAAGTTATGTTAAAACTCACACAAAATTAAAGTTCCAAGGGGTCCTGCTAGCCCTATATAGGAATATATTACATAAAGCCACAAAAAAGGCAAGCCACATCCAGGCACAACCTCTACACAACCTGTAGGACCTTGCCCACACTATGAATGTGCGCTTTGTGCTGGTCTTTACGGCCAAAACTTCCCCCTTCTTTGGAGTTCCCTTCCACTATGGAGAAGACATTAACCCAGTTGGATTATTTGCTCTCCTGGTGCTTTCCTGCCTTAAAGAAATTGGCAGGACAACAAAAAAGACAGCTCCCACTTTACTAGATTTTCCTGGCTTACATCCCAGGAAATTTGGACATAAGATTCCACATATAGTGAAATGCCAGTCAAATAATTCCTCTGGCCTGGGAGTCCCTTGTCTGGGAGAAAATGACTCTAGGGACATTCCGGCTGTGAACTCAATGGCAAACATCAATGTGAATGTTGTGTCTAAATCCTTGGGATACACCTAGCTAACTAGGCTGCTGTCTCCTGCAACCAGGCCTGCTGCTCCTGTTCTTGGGCCCAGGCCATAGGTAGATTAGGCTGACACTTCTAACTGGTACCCTCTTGCTGCTTCTAAAACCCCTCCTATAATGCCTCTGGTACCATTACCCCTCTCATGCATATAATGGAAGCAAGGGCCATTAAGTCTCTTGCTTACCAATTCTGATTATTAAATAGAACTCCTGATTTTTGCAAATTTATTTGTATTTAATGATTTTAATTTAATAGTCCAGATTATTGTCCTGACTTTTGCTGCTGTCCCCTCTTCCTACTGTCAGGAACCAATTCCTGACATCATTAATTGTCCTCAAGGGACTGTTAAATTGTTCACAATTATGGTATAGGATTTTCTAAGGACATCCCAACAATTTCCCTGATTATCCAATTCCCCTGATGATTGTTTCACCTCCAGGGTATTATAAAACTCTACATTATTTCATTATCAAAACCCAACTGCAATGATTCACACTTGTGATCAACTTAGCTCAACCCCTTGCTCCTGATACGTAATAGATGTGATTGAGATCTCCTGATGTTGGACCTTATGGTTATTTAAGTGAATAATGCCCTTCCTTGATTCTTGTTTGTTTAATAAAACCTTTATCCTGTTCCCAATTCCCAGATTTACTGCTTGCTACAATAGTTTTAAATAGGAAACCTAGCTAGTGCCTAGAATGCTTACTACCAATATTGGTGGTGGCTTGGGTGTATGAGCTTTGCTACTATGTATGACTCTCTTCTTTATCTCCCACAACACTGATTTGGTCCTCTTGGTTGTGATTCCTGCTATGAAGAATGTGAGCGCTACTGCTGGGTTGATGAAAATGGCCACCTTGCCTGAAATCAATATGGAATACTTGATGGAGTACAGAGACCTTATTCTGGTGAAGTGGGTCCCTGACACCTACTTTCCTTTGGTCTGCCTGCCCATTTTTTTTGTTGGGATCTAATCCAAAAAGATTTGAACCCTGTTTAGATCCTTGAAAAACCCCTCAGTTCTTGTGGTCTGCCTGCCCTGCTTGCCTGTCTGCCTGTGTTTTTTGTTGGAATCTAATTCAAGAAGATCTGAAACCTGTTTGAATCCTCAAAAGCAGCTGAGTTCTTGCAGCCTGTCTTCCTGGAGCTTTTTTGTTAAAACTCATTCTACAGGATGTTGCCTCCTTCCTTTAAGTCATTTATGGTAACTATGGTACCAGTATTTCTGTTGCTATGGACTACAACCACAGACATTTGGGATAGACTCTCCTTGGCTGCACAACACTCTGACCCAATCCTGGTTTGCTCTCAAACCATCTTTTATATCTGACCCAGGTCTCACCATCCTTAACACATTTTTCAAGTTGGCTGGGATATGTCTCTATATCAAAGACCTTCCATCTTTCCAGAAGCCAGGAATTGAGGATTTTCCTTTCACAGACTAAAATGGCACTGAAATTATGTTGGTTTTGAACCACTGCCTCTCATCCTTGTAGCAACTTTCCCTAGAAATCTGGACTCCAATCCCACCCAGGATTGTTCTCTGTGGTTGCTGTTGGGTGCCTTGGTTATGGGCTTAAACACCTATTTCCCACCCTTGTCCCAACCTACCTCTCCCTGGAGGCTTCTTCAAGCGGCCATTCAGTCCTTCACAGGATGGCATCTGTGATGGTCAACATGTAAGCAGTTTTGCAGGCAAGGGTTAATTTGGCTTCAAATAAAGACGCTATGCTCAAGATTGACAATGTGTTGTTGGTTGATTACAGGTAGAAGCCTAGTAGGAAAGGATGGCTAATTATGAAGGATAAGCCTAGCTAGTAGGAGGAGAGACTAATAGGGGGCAGATTTTGGTCTCCACACAGCAGAGGATATTAGCTGCTGTGGGCTAGAGGTCTTCATCAAGAAGGGAAATGTGGCTGCTTGGGATGAAGAATGAGATAGCTCAGCAGGGAACTTTGTCTGTTTGAGGTGAGGAGTGATCCAGCCTGATGGGTAGTGTTTGCTTCTCAGACTGGAGGATTTTTAGACCCTGGCGGGTAACACAGGCTGCCAGGGTAGAAGTTTGTGCCAGCATAGTAGGGGACAACTACCAGGACTGTAAGGTTTGGACCCCTGGCGTGTCATGCCCTGCCCCAAAGCACAGGCTTCTTAGATACTTATTTGTTTTTTTGGTTTGATTAATCTTTCTTTTATTTTTTAATATTTGAAATTTCAAGTTAAATTATTAATAATTAAGTACTTTAAGTTAGTTACCTTGTTTTATGCTATTTGCGTTCAAATTGTTGTTGTTGCTCTTGCTCTGTCTTCCCTATTCTATCTTATTATATATTTCTACTTTTAAGTTAGAATATTTTCATCCCTGTCACCTTTTCAAAACTCCTGCTTATGTCATTGCCACTTATCCAGTTATCACATTGCTGATCTGCAACTTCTGTTGGGGTTTGCTGTTCTCCTTTCTCTCCAGGTTTCTTCCTTCTTTTCTCCAGGCTGCTCCTTCTCTTAACTGTTGGTTCCTTATGCTCATCATTTCCAACTTGATGAGGTTTAAACTATAAATAAAGAGCTTGAGAAAAGTCAGCTTTAAGCCAAAATTATAAGTGATTTCTATCCTTCAATTCTTTATAAAATTTAAACTTGAGCTCTTAATTTTTAGAAATTTATACATTTTTATTAATTTTTTTTAAGTTTAGCTTTTTATTTTCTTGAAAGAATGGAACTTGTAAAACAACAAGCCTTAGGCTTGTTGTATCTATTATTTTCCCTTAAGGAATCTTTTGATAGTCATATGTACCAATTTGCTGCTGGAGAATATCCAAATATTGACATTCTCTTAGTTACAAATTGTTCACTATTAAAAACCTTATTTTATCTTCTTTGCTTAGGATTCTTAAATTCAATCACTCCTTTTGTAACCCATTATAGGTTTTTAGCAGGGTTCTGTAAGATTATTTTTCAGACAGTTCTCACCTTTTTATACCTTTTAAATCTGAATCCTAATACCTTACACGTGCTAGTTTATAACCTTGCACCACTATGGGCAAGACCTTACATTATTTTGACTTCCCATGGGATTGGCCTAGGCAATACTTTTTCCATTTCTTCTATCATCTTTTTAGCCTTGTTTCTCTCTATTATTATTGTAAAATTGTTATCTCTAGTAGGTTTTTTACTTGGTTGGTTATATGATAAAGTTTTATATAATAAGGAGGGGCATACTCCTACTTCCTACACCAACCAAACAGTAGTTCTCAATACCTTAGCTCATAGTTCACTACCCCCTAGTATTTTTAACACTTTAGCTTATGCACAGTCTCACTTTACTGCTTATAGATCTGAGTTCTCCACCAACTCCCAGAAGGTCCTCTATTTTGCAGAGAAGCTCACTGGTCACTAAAGAGATTGGTTTAGCTCTCACTCAATACGCAACCCAGGTAACCTCCAGAACAATGACCTCTTTGTCAATTCACTCCTATCCTTCTCTGGAGAAGTTAAAGAGTCATTCACTCCCTCTGCTTCTATTTTTTCAGGTATCACACAAGGTTTGCTCCCACTTGGCAAATACAACTGGAAGTTTTGCTCTCTTCAGTCAAGACTACAAGCCTCTGACACTGAGGCTTGTAGCTTCTACAAAATAGGCCTCAACATATAGCTCCAGGAATTTTTGGTCCACCACAATTTCCCTGACAAACTAGAACCTCTTATCAGAGAGGTGGTTAAGTGGAACCAAAAATACCTTTCCTTGAAAACACATCCTTCTTCTAACCTATCCCCTGCAGCTTGGTTGTTTGTACCAGACAAGGTACCACTTTCTTCAACCCCTCCACCTGGCACTGAGCCAAAGTCTGGGGGAGGTTTCTGCCTTACTGCCAAGGAAGTCCTTAGAAGAAGGAACAATAACCTCTGCTCCTACTGTGGATCAAAGGACCATCTTCTACCAGCCTGCCCTCTCTCCAAGTGTTCCCCCTTTGTCAACAAGACCTCCACTCTCACTTTGCTTTCCCTTATTGACACTTCCAAGTCACCTACCATCTTAGTAACTATTCATGGACCTTTGGGAAAGATAAAGGTTCTTGATCTTCTCAATACTGGCGCCAATGCCAACTTCATTGAGTAGAAACTTGCTAAACTAATTGGACTCCCCGCTTCCAGGTCCCTTGACGTTAAGGTGGGAAATAGCACTATCACTGGTGTCACACCTATCCTCCAACCCGTCACCATTGACTTAGAGAGCTCTCCATTCTGCGTCACATGTAACTTCTCCCCCAACTTATTCTTCCTGTTTATCCTTGGATTCCTGTGGTTGAGAGAGTCTTTTCTTAACTTTGATCACCCAAATAACAAGATTTCATTTACATGCAATGATGTTGTCAAATTGCTTCCCCTTGTATCCAGTACTCTTTGCCCAATTCCCTCCAAACTGAAACTGACTACCATCTCTAGTACAATCCTGGATACTCTTTCTGCCAAGGACGAGGATGGATTACCTTATTGTTACTCTGAATTCAAGGATTGCTTTAGTGAAGAGGAATGTTGCTTGCTACCTCCTCATGTGCCCTAAAATATTCAGATAAACCTTAAACCAGGCACCACTTCTCCCTGGGGAAGGCTTATCCCTCTCTCTGACTCAGACAACACTCTAATAAAGAACTACATCAATGAGGAACTCTCCAAAGGTTTCATCTCACAATTCACGTCTCCATGTTCTTCCCCCATCTTCTTTGTCAGTAAATCAGATGGCTCTAAGCGCCCTTGTGTAGACTATATAGCTCTCAATGAGATCACAATCAAGGATAGATGCCCTATTCTCTCTTCTGAGGCTTTGACCAATTGTCTTGCTGGTAGTTCTGTATACACTAAGATTTACCTCCAAAGCGCTTTCAACCAGATCAGAGTATCTCCTGGCCACAAATGGAATACCGCGTTTTGTACCCCATTTGGGTTATATGAGTACAATGTAATGCCCTTTGGATTATGTAACGCTTTGTCAATCTTTCAGGCCTTAATGAATGAGGCACTTCTGCCCTTCCTTAATAAGTTTGTTGTTGTCTATCTTGACAATATTCTCATATACTCCTCTTCCATTGACAACCATGTTGCCCATGTCTGCCAGGTACTCCAGAGACTTTGAGAATACAACCTATTTGAAAAATCTTCAAAGTGCTCATTCTTCTGCACTAAGGTCAATTTCCTTGGCTACATTGTCACTCAAAACGGTTTTGCTGTCTCTCCTAGCAAGGTGGATGCTATCCAAAACTGGCCTGTTCCCAAGACTTGCTCACAACTTTGTGGTTTCCTTGGATTGGCAAACTATTGCCGTAAGTTTGTGGAAAATTTTCCTTGTCTAGTTTTGCCTCTCACTACCCTTACATAAACTTCTGTTCCTTTTGTCTGGACACCTGAGGCCCA
Organism: Entomophthora muscae; assembly: GCA_014839935.2. Lineage (NCBI taxonomy): Eukaryota > Fungi > Entomophthoromycota > Entomophthoromycetes > Entomophthorales > Entomophthoraceae > Entomophthora > Entomophthora muscae. Next base: position 132,543 of record QTSX02007205.1, read on the forward strand.
GCTCGCGTTTGATGCTACCAAAGCCGTCTTTGTCTCCACTCCTGTTCTCCTGATGCCTGATCCTTCCAAACCCTTCTTGATTGAGACAAATGCCAGTGACTATGCTGTTGGCGGTGTTCTCCTTCAGCTTGGGGATGGGATGAAGCATCCTGTTGCATACTTCTCTCAAAAACACCTTCCAGCTGAACAAAACTACCCTGTACACAACAAGGAACTTCTTGCCATCATCAAAACACTCAAGCATTGGTGTTGCTACCTTGAGGGACTTGACAAGCCTTTCTTCATTTACACGGATCATAAGAACTTGCTTTACTTTACTGAGTCACTCCACATCTCCCAGAGACACTCTAGATGGGTACTGGAGCTATCAAATTTTTGCTTCAAGCTTGTGTACAAGAAGGGTATACTCAATACCCTACCTGACGTGCTTAGTTGTCATCCTTTATTATCTGATGTTGACAAAGACTACAAACTCCTTAACACCAAGATGGTCCTACCACCTGAGAGCTTCCTTGAACTAAATGTTATTAGTACTACAACCCCCAATATACTGAAGCAAATCAAAGAATCCCAGCTTTCTGACAAAGCCTTGTCTCAGATCATTGATGCTCTTACAAACAATAAGACGGTCACAAATCCTTCCTTCTCTCTGCTAAATGATGTGTTATACTTCAACAACCTTTTGTTAGTTCCTTCTCAAAACCTTCAACAGCTTCTAACCATCATGTTCCATGATTCCCTTGCTGCAGGCCACTCTGGATATAACAAAACCCTTTCTAAAATCTGCAATCACTTCTGGTGGCCAAAGATGTCCACCTTTGTCAAGTCATATGTCAGTAGTTGCCTAGTTTTCAAGAGAAGCAAACACTCCACCCAGAAACCTGTGGGTCTTCTATGCCCCCTCCCAGTCCCTGAAGGTCCTTAGCAGTCTGACTCTTTGGATTATATTGTCCAGCTTCCTTAGTCTGAAGGTTTTGACGCCATACTGGTCATTATAGATAGATTCTCAAAGCAGGCTATTTTTGCTCCCTGTAATTCTAACATTACCACAAAGCATACTGCTTCCCTCTTTGTCAAGAACGTCTTCATCCACCACGGTACTCCAAGAGATATTGTCTCTAACCGTGGACCACAATTCTTTTCCCTGTTTTGGAAGGAGTTTATGACTCAGCTAGGTGTTCACCTTTCTCTTAGCACCTCTTATCATCCCCAGTCTGATGGGCAAACCAAACGTACCAATCAGACACTAGAATGTTTCCTTTGCTGTTTTTCCAACAAACAATAAGACAATTGGGCTTCTCATTTACCTTTGGCCCAGTATTCCTACAATGCTACTCCCCATTCCTCTACCAAGATGACTCTGTTCATGGCAAATTTAGGCTATACTCCTGCCTTTGTCCCCTCTGTCATCTCCTCTGTCTGTTCCCTGTCAGCCAAGGAGTTTCTGGTCCAGCTACAACTAATCCAGAATTCCTTAAAGGAGAATCTCTCTAAGGCTATTAATGTTTACAAGTTCCAGGCCAACCATCACCGTCAGGAAGGAAAGAGCATCCAAGTCAACAACCTTGTATATCTTAATACAAATAATCTTCCTATCAGATGGCCCTCTTGTAGACTTGGTCCCTAATTCAATGGGCCTTTTCTTGTAAAAGAAAGAGTTGGAAAGGTTGCATAGTGTTTTCAACTTCCTCCAGGGTATCACATCCATGATGTCTTCCATGTTTCCCTTCTCAAGCTCCAGATTGTTACCCCTCCTTCTCATCAGAACAATGAAACCCCTCCTCCTCACATGATCCAAGGAACTCCTGATTATGAGATTGACTCCATTATCAACCATTGTTATCACTATGGTAAACTCCAATACTTGGTTCTTTGGAAGGGATATTCTGTTGAGGAGAGTTCTTGGGAGCCATTGTCCAGCCTTGAAAACTGTCCTGATACCATCAACTCTTATATCCAAGCACACCATGAGCTTGGATCTGGAGGGGGTAATGTCATGCCCTGCCCCAAAGCACAGGCTTCTTAGATACTTATTTGTTTTTTTGGTTTGATTAATCTTTCTTTTATTTTTTAATATTTGAAATTTTAAGTTAAATTATTAATAATTAAGTACTTTAAGTTAGTTACCTTGTTTTATGCTATTTGCGTTCAAATTGTTGTTGTTGCTCTTGCTCTGTCTTCCCTATTCTATCTTATTATATATTTCTACTTTAAGGTTAGAATATTTTCATCCCTGTCACCTTTTCAAAACTCCTGCTTATGTCATTGCCGCTCATCCAGTTTTCACATTGCTGATCTGCAACTTCTGTTGGGGTTTGCTGTTCTCCTTTCTCTCCAGGTTTCTTCCTTCTTTTCTCCAGGCTGCTCCTTCTCTTAACTGTTGGTTCCTTATGCCCATCATTTCCAACTTGATGAGGTTTAAACTATAAATAAAGAGCTTGAGAAAAGTAAGCTTTAAGCCAAAATTATAAGTGATTTCTACCCTTTAATTCTTTATCAAATTTAAACTTGAGATCTTAGTTTTTAGAAATTTATACATTTGTTGTAACTGTGCTGTTTTAGCAAAGTTACAAGGGGAAAAATATTTGGAAACTAGATAATAATCTTTATTTAGAGATAGTGATTATATAGTTCATGTGAATCAAGGATAGTAGGAACAAGATTGGTTATCACACAGCTGGATGGAAGAAGGGGGTGGCTTAATCCTGATAATGAGTCAAGCGCCAAATTGAGGTATCCACCGTAAAGGATCATCATCTGTTCATGTTGTTGGATTTGGTAATTAAAGTTGACTTCCTAGTCTGGCTTCAGGTGACCGGATAATTGGATTGTGGGTCACAAACCTGCTTGGTTGGAACCTTGCTGGCGGGTCAAGCCTGCGGTTTTGACGCATTTTTTATTAAGTTTGTTTTAAAGTTTAGCCTTTTCTTTTCTTGAACAAATGGAACTTGTAAAACAACAAGCCTTAGGCTTACTGTATCCATTATTTTCCCTTAAGGAATCTTTCAATAGTTATATGCACCAATTTGCTGCTGGGGAATATCCAAATATTGACATTCTCTTAGTTACAAATTGTTCACTATTAAACACCTTATTATATTCTTTGCTTAGGATTCTTAAATTAAATCACTCCTTTTGTAACCCATTATAGGTTTTTAGCAGGGTTCTGTAAGATTATTTTGCAGAAAGTTCCCACCTTTTTATACCTTTTAAATCTGAATCCTAATGCCTTACACACGCTAGTTTATAACCTTGCACTACTATGGGCAAGACCTTACATGGTGGGTAGCGCGGGCTGCCAGGGAGGGGAAGAGCTCTGAGGCTCTACATACCCTGATACGCTTACAGGAGGTCTGTGAGCAAGCATCCTACCTAATGGACTGGTAGGGTGTCCTTGTTTATACCTCTATGGGAGCTTTGGGGAGAACCCAAAATAAGCATTGAAGGGCATAAATTTTCTCAGAGGTGTCACCAAGGCGGTTTGCTTGGGGAAGCAAGCTGCAGAACTTGGTGTGATCAGGCTTCTGGGAATTAAAGCTGATTACTTTGCGACTCAAAGCCCAGAATTAATCACCTGAGTGAGTAAAAACAATGCATATAAATTGATCTATGGTTAGATGGCCTAAGTGGATTGCCACTTGCAAGGGCCCAGTCAAACGCCAGTTCAATGTAGACTCATGCCTGGGTCTACAAGTTCTGGTAACAGGGACTGAGATAAAGAACCAAGGTGGTTCACAGAATTAACAGAGAAGACTAGTGAGAGAGACTGTTTGATCACAGTGAAGGCTAGTTGACGGACTGTTAATTCATATTGAATTGTGGGAACCAATATGGTTCAGTGTGCAGAGAGAACTAAGGAGGTTCCTAGCAAGAATTTGTTGAGGAACTGGTTGAGGATAAGCTGAAGGACTTGAAGATTATCATGCAGGACTAGCTGATCATGATGCAGGATGGTCAAAGGACCAGAAGATTGTGGTGCAGGACTGAAGAGCTAAGAGAATGTGAGTGCAGGACCAAGAGATAACCTGCAGGAACTAGCCAGACTGGATATAGAGGCTGAAACAGCTGATTTTGGGTGTCTTGAAAGAGGAAAGATTGATATTAAGAAGCAGTTAAAGAATAATTAAATACTGCCTTATTATGATTAAAAAAGGATTTAATATCATATAATTAAAAAGAATCAGGAGGAAAAATGATTTACAGTTTAATAAAACTGTTAATCATTTAAAAAGAAGAATTAAGTAAGAAGGGAGCCAGAAAGAGGCTGGAAATAGGACAGGGAAACTGTGAGGGTAAAAGAGTGAATTTTGCCAAGAACAACTAGGAGAGACAAGAGGGCAAGAGGCAAGCAGGTTCAAAGTTGCAAAATGTTGAGGGAAACACAGTGAAAAACGGAGAAACGTTTAAAAATCAAGGGTTTGAAATTCACTTAAGAAAAACATATATAAAAGCGCTCGAGATTTGCCAGAGAAACGTGACAGGAATTACGACAAAACTATTTGAAACACAGAGCAGTTGTTTACCCGGAGCAAGACAGCTTCAGGTTTGTACCATAGTAAAGAGCAAGTGATTTGGGTGAAATGCTTGGCAAAATCATGAAAACAAGGATTATGATTGGCTGCAAGCTGGAGTCTATTTAATAAGTGTTTTGAGGGCTTTAACTTAAGAGTTAAAGCCTAAAAAATGAGGTGCATAAGCGGAAAATTCAGGGCTTTCATTGGCTGAAGTAAGTTCTGAAGTTTAATATATTATAGAGAAAGACTGAATAGTTTAAGCTTTTGAAAACCAGGGTTCTAAGAGAGATTTTTGGTCTGAAACAAGGAGCTATAAAAGGGGGAGCTATCTGAGACTCTTGAGGGACTGAATCAAGTGAATTACAAGGGCCACAAGAACTACAGAAGAAGCCAGAGACCAAGAAAAGGAAGCCTAAGCTGGAACAGACCACAGGAGCCCAAAAACCAAAGCACAGGAGCCAAAGACAAAGGAGCAGGAGCCTAAGACCAAGTACAAGGAGTCCAAGAGATTGTTGGAGGACTCCAAGTATTGGAAACCCCTTATTTTTTCCTTCACTCAGGCATAATATCAGAAGGTTTATAAGGGGATCTTTCTTCTGACCGTGAATAAAAGCCTATTACAACCCCTGCCCAAATTTTCCATAATAACAGATACAAGCTCTATTAGTAAACTACCCCACATCTTCTACCCTAGCCAAGGGGAGGAGAATACCTATCACCCAGGTTGTAGGGGATTTGCCTCCAGTAAGTCTGCCCAGGAGGAGTGGGAGAAGGTGACTAGGCATCTTGAAATGGCAGATAGAGGAAGGGAGTTTATAGGAACTGAATTTACTAGGCTGTTACAGGATTGGTATTGGCCCACAGAAGGGCTAGCACCCGCTGAAGTACAATTATATGCTGGAGACGCTCACTTAGTTATTGGAAAGGTACTGGAAGAGTTTGCACTTATGCAGGCCAAGTACAAGCTACTGACCAACCACTCACCACTGTTAGGGAATGACAACTCCTCCAAACCAGTCCCTGGCTATGACCCAGGACACACTTTGGGGACTGGTGACCAGGAACCCCACAGCATCCCAGTGGACAGTTCATCAGGGTGGGAGCCAGACTTTAAAGCCTAGCCCCCTCTCTATCAAAACTCTGCCTGGCCCCTGGTTTCAGCTGTCAGCAGGGGTATATTGCTTCATTATTGCTTCTGCTGAGGCAATATGTACCTGCCTGGATTGCCCAGTGTGTCTAGGAAGCTTGTGGTGGGAGCTCTAGCTGCTTTGCTTACCAATGCTGGTTAGGATCTGCTCATAGGCACCCAGTCTTTTTAATGAGTATAGATCCATGGTATCACCCATTATCATATTTGGGACTATTGCTGGTATGGGTTAAAGGGTTAGGTATACCTCAGCTAAGGGTTAAAATGTGCTGAAGCACCTGGTAGGCCCAGGTCTACCTGAAGATAATTCAAAGCCAGGCAAGGAGAGCTATAATAACATGGGGTTGGGAATGTTTGGTTCAAGATGAACCTTTCCCCAGAACTATTGCCCAGATATCAGCACTAATGATACAGGATGGTTTAGGGAAAGGTTTTCTTGAGAGCTGGGGACCTGCTTTTGGATCAACCTACCATGGGCCAATCACAGGGTAAGCTGAACAGGTGTGGAGCAATTCCTACCATGTATCTGGTCCTGGTCTCTATTATTTAACATGTGAATTCAAACAATATCAATCCTTAAGGCCAGGGAGGCTCCAGGTGCTACCGAGGGAAATCCAGAAGGGGTTGAGCAACCAAACCATCACAAGGATCACCACATCAAGCACACTTGGGAAAAGACAGGAAACCAGTTCAAAGCCAAAATAGGGATCTGGCCAGACCAATCAGGCCAGAGACCATACCAGCATCTACAGGAAAAGATCATTGGGCAGAAAGTATAGTTGTCCAGGTAAGCTTCCAGCCACAGAGTAAAGCAGAGGGGTCATCATCCAAGCCAACACTGGGGACAGAACAAACTTATCTTGTATGAGGGCCAAGGAGTGAGGTGCTCAGATGTGCAGGGTTCAAGACATTGCTATATTGCCATTCTGGGAAAGATATCTAGAAACAGGTTCCTAGTTGGGGTGGTATACCACAAGGGGCATGCAGGGAGGGGGTGGCTTTGGATGGGTTGATCAGAACAATCTGACCCGCCGGCCAGCCCCCAAATCTTGTCCCAAGCATGACACATAGCTACCATCTTTTGCCGGCCTGGGGGTCAAGCAGCAGTCCTCTCAGGTGATGCATAGTGTACAATCCATCCCTTACCATTTTGAGAGAGGGGAAGAATAGGGCAGGTCAACAGCTCAAATGGCTGGCAGGTCCAGTGTAGATCCCACCCATTCTTTTTTGGCAGGGGCTAGGTATAGACTATAAGGATCTGCAAAACAGTCAGTGCCCTTAGATCCCCCTTGTTTTGTGTGTTTGATGCCAGCCATGAATTTTTTTGGCTGTAGCGTCTGTGTGAGAGAGGGGGGCTAAAATAACAAAGTTTGGCTCCCATCTGGGCAAAACAAGCCACCAGGATGCCGTCCAGTGGAGAACTGGGACGGCCGCTCAAAGGGGGTACCACAGGGAGGACACAGAGGACATCTGAGGCAAGTATGCATTAAGAGCCATCAGCACAAAACCAGTGAGCAACCAGGGTGTATGAGAGGGGACAGGAGGAGGCGTAACAGGAGCATGAAGGGGCACTGAGCTGCTCTTCCCCAGGGCGGAAGGCGGAGACACCAAAATTTCCTCACTCACAAGAGCGCGTGAGGTGTAGTCTATGGTGTCTAAATCCAAGTTGTCACAGGTCAGGCTCTTTACCACAGCCTCACCCAAGAACAGGAAACCACTGGAGAGGTCCAAGAGACTGGAAGGGTTGTCACCCACAAGACGAGCAGAGGAGGAGATTTTAGACCATAGGTCTGGAGATGTTGATCATAATATCAGTAGGAATGGCGCCACAGAAAACACCACAAATTTCAAGACAGGGAGTAACATAAAAACAATCCTCACAAAATTTGGGTGATATTTGTGAATTTTTAAGTCCTGCAAACAATAAAATTTGGACCAAGCAAGGTACTCACAAAAGAGGGCCAGCAAGGGACAACAGAATGGGCTTGGAAGCTTGGAGGAGGACGCAGGTGGCTTTGGTGTGGGGTTAAACAAAAAGCGGGTTCAAAACCAAAGAGATTAAAGGTAAATATCAAAATAAAGTAGGCTTTATATTTAATTTTAACTAAAATTTTTGGTTTCAAATATAGTTTTAGAAGACAAAAGCAAAAACAACAACAGCTATACGTCCAAGTCTGTTTAAAAGAGTCCAGAGAGACACCAGGTTTGAGGCGGGTTGGCACAAGGTAAGTTTGCTTAAAACAACTAACACTTTAATCTCTAGATGATGGAAACTCCAAAAAGGGGGTTTTCACTCAAAATAAAACTAAAATTTGTGTGCAAGCTCTAAACTTTATTGGTAATGGAAAATTGACAAGCAGGGGACCCAAAATCCCCTGACATTGTTAAAAGGGAATGGGTTGTTTGGAGGAGGTCACCTGACTGACTTGGCTTGCATTTGGTTGGCTGGACAATAAAATTTGCTGACTTAAGTCAGGGGAGTTGGAGGGATTTGAATTAATTTCTGAGCCAACCTCTGATTGGCTAGATTTGCCTTCAGAGTCTTGTTGATCAATTGCTTTTGGTGACACTGATGTGGGGACTTTGATTGGACAATCCTAATGCTTTTCAAGAACGGTTGATACCAGGCTAACAAATAATCTAAATTAATCCGGGTTTCTTCCATGGGGGGAAGAGGAGGGTGGAAAATCCATGGGGTATGCAACCACAAATCTCTCATCAACCGTGTGAGCTAAGTCCTCAAGAGAAATGAGAGGTTCTGCTGGTTTTTGAGGGGATTTCTTAGTACAACAGGGAAAGATTGTGCAATCCAATGCTAGAGGTGGCAGTGAATTTACATTATCCTTTCCTTTTTCCTGGGGTCAGATGCCTCCCTGGGGAAGGGTAGCCACTGAGAAGTTCTTGTAGGCTTTGGGAATCCTGAACTCCAGGAGTGACTTGGGAGGGCCAAGTTCTGTGGGATTATTCCTGTGGAATTCTTGTACCAGATCCCAACAATTTCCGCAGTCTGAAGAGCTTACCCAACTGTTGTCATAAGAGGGATATCCTTTCTAGGATACACAATATTGGAGGGACAAGCAGATCCTGCGTGAGGCTACTATGGCTTCTACCTCATACTTGGGAGAGCCATCCACCAAGGTGGGATCAGGCATGCTGGGAAGGTCCCCCTCAAAAGGGGACAGGTGGCAGGCATTGAAGGTACCGTGAATCCAATAGGAGGGGGGAGATCCAACACAAATGCACCATTGCCCTTATCCTCCAAGACCTTGAAGGGACCCAATCTCATTGGAGCAAACTTCCTTGAAGGAACCTTCATTTGGATATTAGTGGCATCCAACATCACAAGCAAGCCACTGGATAATGGGGAGCAGGCCGCCTATTCATATCTGCCACTTTCTTGTACGCCTCAATGGACTTGGTTAGGGTGATTTGGACTTTGAGGTGGATGGCCTTGAGGTGAGCCGCCATTTCTGCAGCAGCCGGTACACTTGCCTGGAGTGAGGGACCTATCACAAATTCTGGGGAAAACCCCAGGGTTGCCTGGAATGGAGACACCCCTGTGGAGGCATGCACAGTGTTGTTGTAAGAAAACTGAGCTAAAGGAAGGTCGTCAGACCAGGAGTCCATGGAGGCATTTGTGTAGCAGCGCAGATGCTGCTCCATGGTTTGGTTGACTCTTTCTGTTTGCCCATCTGACTGAGGATGGAAGGAGGTGGACCTGCATGGCTTAATGTTTAGAATCCTCAGCAAGGATTCCCAGAACATGGATGTGAACTGGGGGCCTCAGTCACTGATGATCTCCTGGGGTAAGCCAAAGTTGGAGAAGATGTGCTTCACAAACAGGTTTGCCATCCCTACTGAGTCCAGGGTGGTTAGGCATGGGATGAAGACTGAATATTTTGTGAAGCAGTCAACTACCACCATGATGGAGTCAAAGCCTCACAACAAGGGGAGAGCCACCACAAAGTCTACCAAGATGGATGACCACGGGCCTTGAGATTGCTGCAGGGGATGGATGAGACTGTTGTTCCCTGAATTGTCTGATTTGGAGCGGGCACAGGTGACACACTTCTTAATCCAGGGCCCTGCTGCTTTGGTTATCCCAACCCAGCTGTATGTGCGCCTGATGAGTTCAAGCAACTTCTTTGTGCCGGGATGACCAAACAGGGGAGGATCATGATGTTCTGTCATGACATGCGGCTGCAATTCCTTTGGAACCCACACTTTGTTGTTTTGGTAAATTATCCTATCTTTAAGAGTATAGGGATCATTAGATGCAGAGGTGGGTGACAGCTTTGCGCAGATGGCCTGGCCGTCCAGAGAGGAGTGCTGGGCCACCAGAACGTTGTTCAAAAGCGTAACGGGGAGAGCCAGTGGGGGGTCTAACTCAAAAGAGGGGGCAGGGGCAGGGGCAATGACCAGAAGCTGTAGGGGAACAGCTGGAGGCGTGGGTGGGGTTTGAGGGAGAGGAGAGCCAGGGTCTGGGAGGATCAAGGATTCAGGGATGACAGTAACCTGAGGGTCCTCATTGCCCCTCACTGGGCACATTGCAGGGTTGCAACTCAGTAGGTCAGGGAGGATGTTGAGCTCCCCTTTTACAAACTTGTACTTGAACTTGTAACCAGAGAGCGTCTGCATGACACGTGCCTGGCAAGGGAGTAGCTTCTGGGGCTTGCAGAAGTAACAGAGGGCCTTATGGTCTGTACAGACCACAAAATCATGTTGAGCGCCCTGTAAGTGATGTCTCTAATGAGTGATGGCTGTGAAAGAAATCACTGGATAATAAGAAGCCGTTTCTAAATGATGGGGAATTACCACCCAAATCCACACAGAATTGATGATTAATCACCAAAGCGGCTTTAAATATCTTTTTGTGAAATTTCCAATTGAAACTCCAGGATTAAGTAGAACAATCAATCCTAACCAGAGTAAACCAAGATAAATGACCTGGGAAAGCATCAATGCATCTTCAGCGTAGAATTCTGGGCATTGAGAAGTGACACAATTTTCATTTTCCAGAATGGGGGGAGGAGCTACAAAATTGGCTGGCATGAAATTAATATTTTGCGGCGCCAACAACAAAGTTCCAGATGCTGGCCCCCATCTTCCTGAAATGATTCTGTTCAGAATCAGATTGTACAGGATATACCGCAACAACCCAAGAACAGGATGCTTTTTTGAAAATTTAAAATTAGAACTTGGGATAATTGATTTTTATTGAGTAAATTTAGAAGGACTCAACTCTTAGAGTTGAAACAGAGAAAATTATTCAATATATATCAGAAAATTGACTAAGCAATACCACCTGAGGCTTGATCTGCTATTCCTTTGGCATCTTCAAGTAAGTATCTAGTCAAGGTTGCAAAGAACCCTTGTGTGACCAGTTTCTGACAACCATGCTGATTAATGAGCTTATATTGGATGACCCTCATATTACGTCAATTTATCAATGTCAATTTACAAGAGGGAGCTGGTTTCAGCTGGCATACTGGAGCACCCGTGACCCATTTTTAATTGACTGTTTGGTTTAAATCTGTTAACTTGGTCAATTTTGATACAGGTTTTCTGGCCTTCCGTGCCTTCTTACTTGGACAGATAATACCCGGCATTATGGAACTTACCGTGACATTACCCTTCGCTTTAGCCTTGGGCACAATACCACCATCTGGGAGATGGGATAAAGAGATATTCTTATGGGCAGGTGGGAGTTTCATTGTGGCAAGGGTAAGTTCAGGGTGTCCAATAGCAGTAGGATTGCGCTTGTAGAACTTGTGGATCAGATCAGAGGAATTCAAACAATTGTAGTAGGGAACCCAGGAGTTTTCAGAATCAGGATAACCTTTCCAAGATACCAAATATTCCAAATGGCAACAATTCTTGCGGGAAGCTAGAATACAATTTAAATCGTACTCAGGTTCTCCTTCCACAAGAATGGGTTGGGAAGAGGGGGTCTCTGTTCCTTTGAAGGGAGTAAGGAGACATTCATGAAAGGTGTATAAAATCTTGAAAGAAGGAGGTAAATCCAGCCGATAAGAAGAGGGACCAATCTGATGTTCTACCTTGAAGGGACCAACTTGCTTAGGACCCAATTTACAATATGGAACTTTAAGTTTCATATTGCAAGCATCAACCATGACTAGATCACCTGGCCTGTAAGTTGGGCCTTCCTGGTTCTTGAAATCTGTGTATTCCTTGTAAGTTGTCACGGCGGCAGTGAGAGTAACTTGGAGCTCCTGATGGACCTGCTTCAATTCAGCGGCTTGATCAGTTGCAGCTTCCACGTTGCTAACCAAATGAGGGCCCATGTTGGAAGAAGGATTGTAGCCCACATTGGCATAAAATGGCAATACTTGAGTTGACGTGTGCAGGGCGTTATTATATGTGAAATCTGCCATGGGTAGATTATCACACCAGTCATCTTGTCGCGCATTGGTGTAGCAGCGTAGGTAGACCTCCAAACTTTGGTTTACCCTCTCCGTTTGTCCATTGGATTGAGGGTGAAAAACAGTAGAGCGGCACAATTTGATACCAAGGATTCCAGTAAAAGCTTCCCAGAACTAAGCAATAAATTGAGGACCACAGTCACTTACAATCTCCATTGGAATGCCATATAGAGAGACAATTTTTTTCACAAATAACCTAGCAGTTTCCACCGAAGTAATTGTGGTTGAGCAAGGTACAAAGTGTGCCATCTTTGTGAAACAATCAACTACTACCATGATTGCGTTAAACCCATTAGAATTGGGAAGCTTGCCAATGAAATCCACCAACACAGACATCCAAGGACCCACAGCAGGCTGAAGTGGGACCAGTAAACCAGTAGTCTTATTCCAACTGGCCTTGGATCAAACACATACCAGGCAATCTTGAACAAAAGCGGCTACCTGCACAGTCAAACCTTTCCAGGAAAACTGGCGGCAGATAAGTTCCACTGTTTTGTTTTTCCATGGATGACCAGCTGTTGGACAGGTATGATTAGCCTTCATTATTTCATCCCAAATAGTGCCTTCAAGGACCCACAAATGACCTTGATGATATAGGACTGGACCAATCTTATGATAACCCTGAGGCTGACCTACTGGGTTTGCATATGCTAGCTCCAATAGCCTATCATGACCTTTGGACAAAGGTTGCAGAAACTTAACCTTGAAATACAAGTCCAGGTCTGCGCCCTCAGCTAAGGACATGGTGGTCAACGTAGCCGGTGGAGGCAATACAAAAGGCACCACAGCCTTGTCTGGAATCATAGTATGTGTGTTAAACTTGGCGTTCATACTAGCATCTGAGAGATGGGAGGGATTCCGGCTTAAAGCATTGGCCAAGTGATTGTCAGATCTCTTAATAAACTTGTAGCAGAACTTGTATCTTGTCAGATCACCATGCCATCTGGATTGGCGACCCAACAAAACCCTGGGTTGTCAATAATATAGAAGAGCTTTGTGGTCAGTTCTTACTACAAATGAATGACGTGCTGACATGAGATGGTGGTGCCAATGTGTTACAATTCCACTACAGCCAACAATTCCTTGTTGTAAATCATGTAGTTGCGTTCTCAAGCCTCCATCTTCCGGGAGAAATACCCTACAGGTCTCTCAATCCTGTCACTAGCAGTCTGCAACAGCACACCAGCCACAGCATATTTAGATGCATTGGTGGAAACAACAAAAGGAAGCTCAGGATCCACATGTCTTAACACTGGGGAGGACAAAAAAAGAGCCTTGACTGCTGAGAAGGCACTTGCACACTCAGGCGTCCAGACTAAAGTCATCTTTTCACTAGCCAAATATAAAGGGGCAGCCACCTCAGACAAGTGGGGGGTGAATTTCTTCAAGAACGTACATGTACTCAGGAAACTACAAAGTTGGGATACTGTCACAGGCGTAGTATACTCTCAAACTGCAGCTTCCTTGTCAGGGGCAATGGTGTGGCCAACCTCAAAGATAATATTACCCAGAAAGGTAACCTTACGTTTAAAGAATTCACACTTACTCCTTTTGATGATTAAGTTTGCTTGGAGAATGCGCTCTACAACTGCCAACAAGTGGGCCTTATGGGACTCCTCATCCAGAGAAAACACCAAGATGTCATCCATATATGCAATGGCACAAACACCTAGGAGATCTCCCAGGACTGAATCAATCAACCGCTGAAAGCAAGTCGGGGCATTCTTCAATCCAAAAGGCATTACACGGAACTGGAAGATACCCTTCTTGGTTCTGAATGCTGTTAACCATTCCATTCCTTCTGCAATCCTGATTTGATTGAAAGCATTCAACAGATTAAGTTTTGAGAATACCTTGGCCTTCTCAACACATCTAGAGATCTGTGCTTTGAGAGGTAAAGGATAAGAATCCAGAATTGTAATGTTATTCAAATTCCTGTAGTCAACACAAGGACAAAGTGACCCATCAGACTTCTAAACAAACAATAACGGAGAGCAGATTGACAAAGCTTTCTTAAAAATGTAGCCTTTTGCCAACATGTCACGAGTCCACTCTTCTAAACATGTATATTCCTTCAAGGTTAAAGGGTAAATAGGAGACACAATTCTGATCAGATCAACAGTGACCTTAAATTCAAAGTCAAACTGAGTGTACTTGGGAAGGACCTCGCCTCTGGTGGCGTCAAATGCCGCGGACCAGGGTTGCAAACATGCGGGTAAATCTGAACTTATGGGGACAGGGACAGAAAACAATTGTATGGTCTGTGATGATTGCTCCAATTAAGACATATCCAACAGCGGAATACAAATAGTTATACCCAAGGAGTGTTCCACCTGTAGCTCATTTTTCTCCAGTAAGGTTGATACATTATGATCTCTCCACCAACTCACTCCCAAAATGATTGGATACATAAGGGTAGGGCAAACAGAAAACCTTGCGGTAAAAGACCGGCCTGCTACTACAAAAGTAACTGGCTTCTTCAGCTGGAAAGATGGAAACGTTTGACAATTTCCACCCCTAACTAGCATTCCCAGATGGTACTTGAGTTGTAGCAAGTCAGCAGTCTCCACACTCATAAAATTTTTGGAAGCACCTGTATCTAACAAGATGGCTGGCTGATAGATAGTCTGACCATTATCAATACTACAATGAAACAAGAAGTAACCAGAAGTGGATTTATTTGCAGCAAAGGTAGCATTCTTGGCAGGGTCTTGTTTTTCATCAGCAGTACAGACGGCAGCTAAGGAAGCAGGATGTTCCTGGAAGTAATGCTCAATCATTTCTTGGACGGCAGCTGGAAGAATGGGGTTATCACAATCAATGGGAACAAGGGGCAAGTCTTCAGACGTAATAACAGAAGATTTTGCAGGTACAACGTGCTGAAGCATTGCCAAGGAACTATCAGGAACGGACACTATGGGGGTCTCCTTTACATTACCGGGTCTGTTAATCACCGCCAATTGTAGTTGAGACAAGCTAGGGGGAGAACAATCTTGGCTTTGGTTGAAAGAAACTACTGAGGAGCAAGGACCAGAAAACCAAGAGCGCTCAGCAGGTTTATCCTCAATTACCAACGTACCTTGTTTGGAAGTAGACAGATTTGAGACCAGAGAAAGAATTTGGCTTACCAGGGCCTCAGTTGTGATTAACAGGGAATCCCAAACCGCCAAATCCTGGGCATTCTGGTCAACTGCTAACCATAAAACTGAGAGTTTGTTCACCTCGGGAACATTGATCATACAGCAATAGGTAAGAAACTGAGGAAGGAATGCCAAAAGCAGAGTTGTACCCTGACAAAAGGCGTGCAGCTTATGATATACTTTGATCTCCTCAATATATACACACAAATTTTTAAAAAAGGGTATAAAGATGCACTCTCAGTTAAAACACGTGGATTGCGCTCCACCGCGGACAACAACCATTCTCAAGCATCTTTGGAAACCTTTGTCATCACATGGTAAACTTGGGATTTGTGACTAAGGCTAGAACCAGAATAAAATGATAATGCTGACAAAACTTCATGCAAAATTTCATCAGTGGGTGAGGCAGGAAAATAATCTAGACGCCAAAATGACATGACACAACGGAAATAGGAAACAGAGGATCCAGTTTCTACAACTGCAACTGGAGATGGAAACCAAAAATTAAAGAAAAGTCCAAACTGAAAACTCAGAAATGAACTGATGCAAAAAAACATGGTAAACACAGATATCTCAACGGAGCAGGAGAAAAGAAACACAAATTCATGACAAACTGCTTCCAAAAACTCAGACGTAGAAGAGTTGAGTAATGTGACAGAAATCACTGGATAATAAGAAGCCGTTTCTAAATGATGGGGAATTACCACCCAAATCCACATAGAATTGATGATTAACCACCAATGCAGCTTTAAATATCTTTTTGTGAAATTTCCAATTGAAACTCCAGGATTAAGTAGAACAATCAATCAAAACCAGAGTAAACCAAGATAAATGACCTGGGAAAGCATCAATGCATCTTCAGCATAGAATTCTGGGCATTGAGAAGTGACACAATTTTCATTTTCCAGAATGGGGGGAGGAGCTACAAAATTGGCTGGCATGAAATTAATATTTTGCGGCGCCAACAACAAAGTTCCAGATGCTGGCCCCCATCTTCCTGAAATGATTCTGTTCAGAATCAGATTGTACAGGATATACCGCAACAACCCAAGAACAGGATGCTTTTTTGAAAATTTAAAATTAGAACTTGGGATAATTGATTTTTATTGAGTAAATTTAGAAGGACTCAACTCTTAGAGTTGAAACAGGGAAAATTATTCAATATATATCAGAAAATTGACTAAGCAATACCACCTGAGTCTTGATCTCCTATTCCTTTGGCATCTTCAAGTAAGTATCTAGTCCAGGTTGCAAAGAACCCTTGTGTGACCAGTTTCTGACAACCATGCTGATTAATGAGCTTATATCAGGTGACCCTCATATTATGCCAATTTATCAACATCAGTTTACAAGGGGGAGCTGGTTTCAGCTGGCATACTGGAGCAGCCGTAACCCATTTTTGATTGACTGTTTGGTTTAAATCTGTTAACTTGGTCAATTTCAATACAGGTTTTCCAGCCTTCCATGGCTTATCACTTGAATGGACAATACCCGGCATTATGAAACTTACCGTGACAGCCACTGCCATCTCAGTAGGGAGATCCAGGAAGGCAGCTTTTGCTGCAAAACACTCAACATGGGAGGCAAGGTCAGGGGCAAGACCTTTTGAACAGAGAGTCTCAAATATAACCAAGGCCTTGGAACCCGGAGCAGTCACTGCTGAGGAAACCAGTGTAAGGAGGGAAGAAGTATCCCCAAGCTCCTGGCTTTGGCAAAGGAGAGTGTGCACTCAGAGGCAGGCGTCTCCGTCAAGAGCATCCAAGAGAGCCACTCATCTCTGAGCGTCAGAGATGGGAGTGTCTGTAGACGCTGAGTCCGCAGAGAGGCAAAGCTGCAGCTCCCCAATGGCATCCAGGAGCTTTTCACAGACAGTCACGGAGAGGGGGGTGCAGGGTGACATCAGGTTAATATTCACCGCTGATGCAACCAAGGAAACTGTGGAGGGAGAAGCAGACTTCTCGGTGAGACACAACTTGAGGGAGGACAGAAGTGATCACGCAGCCCAAACCAAGAGGAATCCAGCTAGGAGTGATCCCAAGCTGGCTCAGATGAGGGCAAGAAGTAAGCTCCACACCCAGTAGCAAAAGGCTTCCAAGGCAGAAAAATTGGGCTTGTCAATTATGTGAGAGAGGGGGCTAAACTAACTAAGTTTGGCTCCCATCCGGGCAAAACAAGCCACCAGGATGCCGCCCAGTGGAGAACTGGGACAGCCACTCAAAGGGGGTATCACAGGGAGGACACAGAGGACATCTGAGGCAAGTATGCATTCAGAGCCATCAGCACAAAACCAGTGAGCAACCAGGGTGTACGAGAGGGGGCAGGAGGAGGCGTAACAGGAGCATGAAGGGGCACTGAGCTGCTCTTTCCCAGGGCGGAAGGCAGAGACACCAAAATTTCCTCACTCACAAGAGCGCGTGAGGTGTAGTCTATGGTGTCTAAATCCAAGTTGTCACAGGTCAGGCTCTTTACCACAGCCTCACCCAAGAACAGGAAACCACTGGAGAGGTCCAAGAGACTGGAAGGGTTGTCACCCACAAGACGAGCAGAGGAGGAGATTTTAGACCATAGGTCTGGAGATGTTGATCATAATATCAGTAGGAATGGCGCCACAGAAAACACCACAAATTTCAAGACAGGGAGTAACATAAAAACAATTCTCACAAAATTTGGGTGAGATTTGTGAATTTTTAAGTCCTGCAAACAATAAAATTTGAACCAAGCAAGGTACTCACAAAAGAGGGCCAGCAAGGGACAACAGAATGGGCTTGGAAGCTTGAAGGAGGACGCAGGTGGCTTTGGTGTGAGGTTAAACAAAAAGCGGGTTTGAAACCAAAGAGATTAAAGGTAAATATCAAAATAAAGTAGGCTTTATATTTAATTTTAACTAAAATTTTTGGTTTCAAATATAGTTTTAGAAGAAAAAAGCAAAAACAACAACAGCTATACGTCCAAGTCTGTTTAAAAAAGCTCAGAAGAGACACCAGGTTTGAGGCGGGTTGGCACAAGGTAAGTTTGCTTAAAACAACTAACACTTTAATCTCTAGATGATGGAAACTCCAAAAAGGGGGTTTTCACTCAAAATAAAACTAAAATTTGTGTGCAATCTCTAAACTTTATTGGTAATGGAAAATTGACAAGCAGGGGACCCAAAATCCCCTGACATTGTTAAAAGGAAATGGGTTGTTTGGGGGAGGTCACCTGACTGACTTGGCTTGCATTTGGTTGGCTGGACGATAAAATTTGCTGACTTAAGTCAGGGGAGTTAGAGGGATTTGAATTAATTTCTGAGCCAACCTCTGATTGGCTAGATTTGCCTTCAGAGTCATGTTGATCAATTGCTTTTGGTGACACTGATGTGGGGCACTTTGATTGGACAATCCTAATGCTTTTCAACAACAGTTGACACCAGGCTAACAAATAATCTAAATTAATCCGGGTTTCTTCCATGGGGGCAGAAGAGGGTGGAGACTCCACGGGGTATGCAACCACAAATCTCTCATCAACTGTGTGGGCTAAGTCCTCAAGAGAAATGAGAGGTTTAGCTGGTTTTTGAGGGGATTTCTTAGTACGACGGGGAAAGACTGTCCTATTCAAGGCCAAAGGGGGCAGTGAATTTACAGTCTAGTGCTCTAGCTCCAGCAGGAGGGCCAGCTTGGAGGATGATCTCAAGATCAAACTCTGAGCAGGCTGGGCTGGACTGGAAAGATATCTTGTAAACCAACAGGGCTCAAGGAAGGGCTTGGAGGGCAGAGTAATCTAGTCCAGGGAGGCTGCAGCTGGTTCAGACGGTAGCAGAATAGGAGTAGGAGGGCTTGCCATGGTACATCAATGCAGTAGAGAACACAGGGTATGCAGGATAGAGTTCAGTCCAGCTGAAAGCCATCCACAACCTTATGATCAAAATAACAATAATGCCCCATTCTGAACTTGGCAGGGTATATCTACCAACTTCCCAGGCTCCATCTTTGGTAAGGAGATCTGGGATTTAGGCTGTCTGGTGTTGGGGAGCTGGGGCCCTCAGGAGAGCTTCAGGTTCAGACAGATTACAGTTGGCTGATGGTGATGAATAGATGCAGGAAGCTCTCTGCTTAAAACTCTTATCTCCCAGATCAGAGGGATTGACCAGATGTGGGCTAGCCAGGATGCTGAGGAAAGTATCTGCTGGCTCCTATTGCTGGGTAGTGATTCCAGCTTATCTGAACCCTCTATCTGGCAGGAAGCTGCTTCTGGGTGGGAGCGGGATACAGGTAACCGCTTCAACCCTTGCAGGCTTGATAAAAGCTCCACCAATTTGCCAGCTCAGGATCAAACAGCCCCCAGATCCAACCATAAGAGAGCCCAGGTGGCCAGGCACCCGGTCCTCTGGGCTGGTGGAGTGCAGAGGTTGGATCTCAGGGTTGATCCCTGGTTCTGGTCCTGCTCTAAGACAAGAAGAAAAATGTCATCTATGCACCTGGTAAGGTTCTGAAGTTAAGGAGAGGGTTTCCTGATGGATATACCCTTATGGCATATAGATAGGAAAAGATATGATAAGTAAAGGTTATTTAGTCAAGGATCAGCATTTCTCCCCCACCTATTATTTTTGAGCCTTCATTATGTCAATTCATTTGTATTCAGTGGAGCCAAGTTTTGGTATAGCTAGGGGGAGTGGTATGCCAGGAAAGATGATACCTGAGAGGTCCATGGAGGTCCTTGGGGGAGAGATCTGGCGGTAGGTGGGTAAAGAATTTTCAAGAGAATTGTTGGTGGAGGTGAAAGCTGGATTTGAGGAACTTTACACAGGATACTTTGTCAAGTAGGGTACATCTTCTCAAGGGATCTTAATGTTTTGCTTGGGGGTTATTGAACTTGTTGTAGGGGGTTGACAGGATATTCCATATTCCAACAGATCAAGGATACAGAAGGATGTGAGGTTGAAGGGGTTGGAGCTGGGTGGGGTTGAGGGGGTGAAGATGCTTTCGGATTGGAAAGATGGAAATAAGGAACTCAAGAAAATGGTAGCAGATCTAGAGGGATAACTTTATAAAGTTTTGCAACATGAGTCGTCCAATGAAAAGAGTCTTGGAGGAAATCATGATGGTAATTGAGGGTGGATAGGCCTGGATCTAACCCGGGTGATCTGAGTGGTTGAAATATGTACCGCCGGGTTACTATCATCTAGGCGCAATAGTCATGCTCCTCGTTAGGTAGCTGCCAACACAGCACAGTTAAGACATGGGGCGCGTTGTAAATACGGCTGCTGCGGCCTGTTTCTGGCTCTAGGGTACTGAGCACAAAGATCTATTTAACACTTGTTAAATATTTGGCGATTCCGGTTTAGCTTTAGTGGCTTAGAGCCGAATCATCCCTAGCTGTAAATGATTACTTTTGGAACGGTCATCTACAGCAGGTCAGAATATGGTCACGTGGGATGGTTGGAAGTTGATAGTAGGCTAGCGGATTACGCCTATACCTAACTTTCTTAAGCTGGCGACGATCCCTTTGACTTTTGCAGCATAGTTGATGACGTCAGGGTTAGATATATCGTGGTGGGTATACGTAAATCTACCACGAACCCGTCTGGAACTGGGTTAATCTTTCGGGATGGAACTTTTTATATTTAGGAACCCTATTCCGAGGTTTGAATTGACATTACCAACCCCTGCTCCGAGCTGGAAGGGTTAGTTTTACACTTGCTTTCCAAGGTCGACAATTTACTTGGTCTGATCCAAGCAGCTATTTCGTGGCTAGGAGGTGGTGTAAGGTTCAGGTTTAGCCGACGTTAGATGTCCCCTAAATCGGGCCATGGATTTTTTACCATGTCGGTTTAAAAACGAGGTTGGTTTATAATTTATAGGGATGGGTAGGAGCTGTGGCCTTAAATCAGCTGGTCGAGAGAGTTGTAAAGTACGGATGGTAATTTATATTGATATCTGTGGTAAAGTAGAACGGGATCATAAGCGTACATATTCTTCTTGTTTGGGAATGTGCTGTGGTTTGGATTGTAATGGATTTTAGCTGACAAAAGCTTGGTCAGAGTACCTGGCGATAACAAAGCTCCCTACGGTTTAAAGCCAGGAGGTTGGTATGGGAATATATATTGGTGTGGCTCTTATAGAATGATTTCATTCGAATACCAAAGAAAAGTAGCAAGCCAAGGTTCACATGTCATAATTTGAGTGCAGTTGGATTTAATGTCAGCAATGAAATATATCGAGAGATGGTGTGATTGGCTGGGTAGGATTTCGGTAGAACTTGTAGCAGCTACAGTTGTTGATTATTGAGATGATGTATCTGTCCATGACGCTGGATTAAGGCTTGTCAGGAGTTGAAACTAGTAGTTGAGGAAGGACTAGCAAAGATGGTTGGCATTATTTAATATAGACATGGATGGGTGGGATGAAGACTGAGCAGCCCCTGAATCAAAAGCAGAAATTACACCCACTGAGGATCAGGCGGGGTCTGACTTCTGGCTAGAGAAAGGGGGGATGTATATGATTGGTGGAGATCTGCACAAAAGGAGAGGGATGTCTGGATTCATTGTGGTCATGAAAGAATACAAACTCGTGGTGCTTGGCGCGGGCGGCGTGGGCAAATCCGCCCTAACAGTGCAGTTTGTGCAGGGCATCTTTGTCGAAAAGTATGACCCAACAATCGAAGACTCGTACCGCAAGGCTGTTGAAATCGAGGGTCACTCGGTTATGCTGGAGATCCTCGATACAGCGGGCACTGAACAGTTTACCGCCATCCGCGACCTGTACATGCGTAACGGTCAGGGATTCCTGCTGGTCTACTCCATAACCTCATACGCTTCCTTTGTGGATTTGATGGACTTGCATGACCAGATCATCCGCATCAAGAACACCACAAAGGTACCTTATTAAACAGGCGAATACTAACCTCCAGGTACCAATAGTCATTGTGGGCAACAAGTGTGACTTGGCCAGTGAACGCAACGTTGGCACGAACCAAGGCTATCACCTAGGCCTAGAATGGGAGGTACCCTTCTTTGAGTCCTCAGCAAGATACCGCATCAATGTCGACGAAGCATTTGTCTCGCTCATAGCCCAGATCAACCGCCTATATCCCCAAAGGCCAAAGAAGAAGCGCACCAAGTGTTCCATCCTATAACCCTCCTTCACCATGTAAAATGTCCACCCTAATCAACACATTCCTTTTATCACCACTAAATACATGCATTTTTACATCAATAAGTAATATTAAATGTACATTCTGGCGTTTCCTTTTATCACCACTAAATACATGCATTTTTACATCAATAAGTAATATTAAATGTACATTCTGGCATTTCCTTTTATCACCACTAAATACATGCATTTTTACATCAATAAGTGATATTGAATGTGTTGTAACTGTGCTGTTTTTAGCAGAGTTACACGGGAAAATTAATTAGAAACTAGATAATAATCTTTATTGGGAGATAGTGATTATATAGTTCATGTGAATCAAGGATAGTTGGAACAAGATTGGTGATCACACAGCTGGATGGAAGAAGGGGGTGGCTTGATCCTGGTAATGAGTCAAGCGCCAAAACAAGGTATCCACCGTGAAGGATCATCATCTGTTCATATTGTTGGATTTGGTAATTTGAGTTGACTTCCTGATCTGGCTTTGGGTGACTGGATAATTGGATTGCGGGTCACAAACCCACTTGGTTGGAACCTTTCTGGCAGGTTGAGCCTGCGGTTTTGACACCCCCCCGGCTGAAGGTCAGCCTCCTCCGGGGGCAGGTTGTCAGGGAGGTTGTCAGGAGCCCGGGTACTGTATTGAATCAGTTGTTGCTTGATGGCAGGCAGGGCGGTTTCATGTTGTTTCTGTCTTGCTTTGCAGGGTTGTAGGCAATTGTGGTGTAAGGTCTTGTCTTGCTTGAGTTTCCCAAGCCCTTGCACGAGGTAAGTGTTATTGTTGTTACCTTTAGAATGATTGCTGGCCCTACTTTCTCGGGTTGTAGTTTGCTTTTGTCAACATTAATGACCCAGACCTTGTCCCGACTTCATGTCTATTGCGGATGGGATAAATGTCTTTTGTAAGTGTTCCTTTTCTTTGGCTGCTTATTTGCTGTTGGCCTCTACTACTTGAGGATCTGAGCAAGGGGGAACTTGACTTAGAATTTCCAGTTTAGGTCCTGTCAATGCTTGAATGATGTTTGGCTGTATGCTGTATACCAGTTCAAACAGGCTTTTTCCAGTGGATCTGTTCACTTGGGTTTGGCACACAAGTAATGCAGTCTGTAGCTGCTTATACCAGTCTTCAGGTCTCCCAGCGGTGAGTTTGGCTAGGGCTTGCACGAGGCTACCATTAAGCCGCTCTACGCATCCATTGGCCTGTGAGTGGTATGGTGTTATGACGGTGTGTTTGACCCCATTCTTGGTGAGGTACACATTGGTGTCTTCAGAGGTCAATTCTTTGCCCCCATTGGTTATCAGGAGTTCTGGCTTTCCAAACCTGCTGATTATTTCCTTGCCAATGAATTGTTGTACGTTGTTGCTGGTGTGTGCCTTCACTGCTTGGGCTACTGGCCACCTTGCCACAAAGTCAATGGCTGTGATGATGTATTTTTTGTTGCTGTGCTTTCCTGGCATGGGGCCCACAATGTCAAGAGCCCATACTTTGAACGGTAACTGAGTCTGAATGGGGAGTACCAACTTAAGTGGGGTTTTGCTTTTAGCAAACTTTTTGCAAACCTCGCACTGTTCTAATACTTCCTGGACATTGCAGTATAAGGTTGGCCACCAGGCTTTATGCTTTAGGAATTTGTATAGATTTCAGCTCTTAGTATGTCCAAGATCTCTGTGGTAGCAAAGGATGGTATCAACTCATTGATGTGTGGGGATGTAGGAAATGGTTGTGCCATCTGACATTTTTCTGTGAAGAGTCCCGTATACGTCAGCAAAGAGATGTTTATTCTTGATGACTGTTTCTTTGGTGATATTGGTTGTGCCTGCAGGTAATCCTTTGTCTTTTGTACGTAGCACTAGGAGAGGCCATTCTGGGTCAAGCCCATTCTCTCCCCTAGAAGCGCAGACATACAGACGGGACAGGGCTTCTGCCATGGCAAGCTTGGCCCCGAGCTTATATTGAATGAGCATGTTAAACTGTTCTAGTATTTCCATCCACCACGCTTGGCGGCATGACAGGTTTGCTTGTGTCTTGAAATAGATAAGCAACTTGTGATTGGTTAGTGCTGTGAATTCTTCCTGCTGATCCAGGTAACAGAGCCATTTGACTAGGCAGTGTACAATGGCCAGTAGTTCTTTGTCAAGGATCAGGTATTGACACTTGCCATCTGTCAGTTTGCGCAACTCATAGGCTACAGGCAGGAAATCACCATCACTATTCTTGATTTGTAGTACTCCCCCAATGGATGCATCTGAAGCGTTGGATTCCATCTGGTATTCTCTGTCTTGTTTGGGGTATTGTAAGATGGGAGCTGTTGTGAGCTTTTCTTTGAGACGTCTAAAACAGAGGTCACATTGGGGGGTCCATACAAACTTGGACTTGGCGCCTGTTATGGCATACAAGGGGGCAGTCAAGACACCACAGTTGGGTATGAAGTGTTGTACATAGACCACCATTCCCAAGAAGGTGTGTAGTTCTGACTTGTCCTTGGGAGGTGGCATCTTGCAGATGGCTTGTATCTTTTGACTGTTGGGTTTGATGCCGTATTTTGAGACCATGTGTCCCAAGAAGGGTAGTTGCTTCCGGAAGAACAGGCATTTAGAGGGCTTGGCCAACAGTTTGTGCTGTGCCAAGGTTGCAAAGACTTCCTCCAGGTCTTTGTGGTGCTGTTCCACCAAGGGGCTGTAGACAATAATATTGTCCAGGTACACTAGGGCATGTTTGCCTATGTGTGGCACAAACACTTTGTTCATGAAGGTTACAAAAGTGGACAGGGCATTGGTCATGCCAAAGTTGAGTACCACACATTTGTAGGAACTGTATTTAGTGCAGAAGGCTGTCTTGGCAATGTCTTCCTCCTTGATACAAATCTGATTGTAGCCTGAAGTTAGATCAATCTAGGAGAAGACAGAGGCTCCTCCCAAGACGTTGAAGAGGTCATCAATCAGTGGCAGTGGGTAACAATTTTTAATGGTGACTTTGTTTAGGACGCGGTAGTCTGTGACCAGGCGTAAGGTACCATCCTTTTTAGCCACAAAGAATACAGGGTGCCCCAAAGGGAGACTGTGAGGGGCGGATAAGTCCTTTTTCCAGTGCCTCCTTGAGATAGGCGCACAGGGTGTTGTCCTTTTTTGGGGTCAGTTGATAGATGGGACGTGCCTTGGGTAAAGCCCCCTTGAGTTGGATAGAGTGTTGAATGTGTTTCTCAGGGGGTAGCCCAGGTAACGCTTCTTTAAATATTTCTGGGTGACGGGCCACAATGTCGCAATCTTGAGGCGTGAAGTCATCTTGGTGGTCCTTGAAGTGTATGATTTCATACTGAAAGGAGTTCCAGTCAATTGCTTTCAGGCTTTTCTTCTAGTCAAAAGTCTCTGTGATGCGTACAAAGACGTGATCACGTATGAGTTGGTCCACAGAGTCAGGATAGATATGATGGTTGACGTCTTCACGCTTGATGGTCAACATGGAGGTTGCCCAGTCCACGTGGGGGTTGTTTTTCTGTAACCAGTCTAGTCCCAGTACAATGTCAAACTTAGGGAAGTCAATGAAAGGACCTTGGATGGTGGAGTGGAGGTTCTCAAGCATGATAGAGAAGGGGGCAGTTTCTTTTATCACGGCAATGTGATGTTCATCAGCCAAGACCACGTTTTTAATCTGCAAAGGATTAGTGGCCGGCTTGAATTTATCCACAAAGCTGCTGTTGACTAAGGTTCAATCTGCGCCTGAGTCCAGGAGTGCTGAGCCTGTGTAACTACAAAAGCAAAAAGGGTAAGACATCAACTTATTGGGATGTCTGGCAATGATGTATAGTACCGGGTCTTCCGAGGGCACTTGGATCATTGGGCATTGGTCCACGTCCTTGGGTTGGTATTTATTGTTGGGCAAGTCAGGAGTTGCGTGGGAAGAGCTTGGCTTGCTTAGTGCTCTCCCTGTGCTTTTCCCTCATCTTGGTTGCCTTGGGTGGCGGTGACACAGAAATGGGTGTGATTTGACCAACCGTTATTTCCATTTCCATTCCCATTTGAACCTGTGGGTTTGTGGCTGTTGTTGTTGCCATTGCCTCCAAGAGGTGGTTGCAAGGAGCGCCCCCTTGGATGGGAGTCCTCTGGCCTTTCTTGTTTTCCAGTCTGTGCCTTGTTTAGAGCGTTGGATGTTTGTTCCGCTTTCTCTGCTTCACGGTACAGGCTTTGCAGGTTGATTACCTGGTCCAGGTTCACATGTCTCATTACATGTGACTTGAGGGCGTTGTAGTACATGGGATGTGTTGCTGGGGTGTCAAAGGCCATGTCAGATGGGGCACAGAGACAGAGTTCCTTGTAGGCGCAGGTAATTTCTTTAACGGTGCCTTTCTGAGTCAAGTTCTTTACTTGGCGTATGATCATGAGCGCTGTATCCTTGAGCATGAACCTTGCCAAGAAGTCCTGTTTGAAGATGTCCCAGGTTTTGTCAGTGTGCTCTTTGTGCCACTTGTCACACCAGGTGCCAGCGTCATGGGTCAGGCAAATAGAAATCTCTACAATCCAGAATCACTGTGGGCATTTCATCTGAGCCAGCTTGTTTTGGGTGGACTGGATCCATGTGGCGGCATTGTCGTCGTTGGCCCCAGCAAAGGGCTTCAAGGCAGCGCGGCAAAGTCTTTGTGCAATATAGGCGGACATGGTGGTTTTGTCAGCTGGTTGCGGCATTGAGGAAGTTGCCTGAAAGAACCCTTGGGCGGACAGGGCGTTGAAGGCAAGTAGCGGGATCATATAAGGTCTCATAGTTTGGGGAAGGTGGTTATAGACTAAAGCTTTAATACCGTTGATATTTATGTTGGTCAAATATAAAAAGGTAGGTAAAGTTTGTAGTAACAACTGGACTAGGGCTCCTAGAAGCTTATAAGATGTAAAATAAGGACTGAGGCGGTTGATTAATCCTAAGAAAATAAAATAGAACCCAGTCTTAATGACTGAGGATTTAGTCAAAAGTTAATTTCTAAGTCAGGGAATTGCTCACCACTAGTTGGAGGGTTAAAACTATCAATAATCAGATTGTGTGTATTATTATAGAAACTACCTAACTGGTAAAATAGAAAGTCAAAAGGAATCATAAGAATGAAGAAGGAAAAAAAAATAAGTTAAATAAGTTAAAAAAAAGAAAACACAAGCCACAAAACCTAACAAATACTTTTTTTGAGGTGCAAGTCAAACAATCTCAACTTACTGTTGAGTTAGGAAAACCAAGCCTTTTATTACTTGGTATTGAAGTGCAGAATTGAGGAGAGAAACTTTAACCAAAATTGGTTATAAAAAATTGGTGGAAGAAAACAACCACAGAAACACATGTTTGCTATGGTTTAAACTTAAAAAGTTAGAGCCTGGCGTAAAGGAGACAATGGAAGATATTTGGTGCTTGGCAGGAGGTTTAGAGCAAAAGCAAAAATCAGAAGAGCGGGAAAAACCTAGTCTGAGGATGCTGGCGTAAGCAGGAAAGCAAGAAAAAAGGTATTCAGTTTTTGGATTGAATTATTATTACTAACAACATAGATCCAAGGTTTGAAGCCCGGCCAGAACAGAAACAAGGTAAGCTTTGAGCTCAATACTAACCATAAGGAATAGAAAGAATATTGCCAATCAAGAAAGAATAAAATAAGGAATTTTTCTGAAAGAAATGAGCCAATAATAGCCCAATTACTCAAAATAAAGTAATGGAGTCCAAGTAAAAAAACCTAGCAGCAAAAATAGAAAGGAGAATCCTGACAGATCACTGTGTTTTGGTAGAGGACAAAACCATCAGGTATCTTGGTACCAAGAGTATACAGAGTCTAGTTGGGCGGGAGGCCAGACATAATTCTGTCAAAGATTTGTTGACCGCGGCGTGTGCGGGCAACAGGCAGAATTTTCAAGATAAGGTAGGATGGAGAGCCTACCTGTGCTACAATGTTGTAACCGTGCTGTTTTAGCAGAGTTACAGGAGAAAAATATTTAGAAGCTAGATAATAATCTTTATTGGAGAGATAGTGATTATATAGTTTGTGTGAATCAAGGATAGTAGGAACAAGATTGATAATCACATAGCTGGATGGAAGAAGGGGGTGGCTTGATCCTGATAATGAGTCAAGCGCCAAATTGAGGTATCCACTGTGAAGGATCATCATCTGTTCATGTTGTTGGATTTAGTAATTTGAGTTGACTTCCTAGTCTGGCTTTGGGTGACTAGATAATTGGATTGCAGGTCACAAACCCACTTGGTTGGAACCTTGCTGGTGGGTTGAGCCTGCGGTTTTGACAAAGGTACATTCTGGCGTTTCCTTTTATCACCACTAAATACATGCATTTTTACATCAACAAGTAATATTAAATGTACATTCTGGCGTTTAATTTGCATCATTTAGTTCTGATTCCACCTATCCCGTAAGAGAAAGCTTGCTCCCTTTATTGAAAAGGGACCAAGCATTTGAATCCCAGCGCTCAAAAACTGAAACCTCACCAGCCAAGCTCCACCTGCCATAGGCTTGGTTTACTAAGCTTTATTTAATTTGCTCTTCAAAATAATTGATTTCTGTATTAAAAAATTGATAGGCACATTTAAAAATAAATGCATAAACCTCTAAATGCTCTATCCCGTCAACACCCACCGTTCCTGAGCTAGTTAATGAGAGGTCCACAACAATCACAAGCCAAACAGGGATGTCACTCAGTTTAAAGAGCCAAGTGTAAAGTTAACATGAATACGCCCCCAGCTCTGCTCTGTGCTACAACTAGGGTGCCACAGCTTTTATTGCACCGGATATACATACTAAACAGAACTTGCCATCCAATCAATAAAACCATAGTGCTCCACTACCACCCCCAAAATTTCAGCATACCACTTTACATCCCATATTTTATAAAAGTAGGCACTAACCAATCAGAGCAGCCCCAACCTATAAAATCTTCATTGGCGGTACTACCTTCCCACCACCCAAGAAAAATTATCCCATCTAAGAAGTATTTGTTAAAAACCCTCAACGTAAACGTTCAGAAAAGACCTATCAAGGAAAAATATAAATCCTATAGCCACCAAAAAAACTGGTTCAAATGCCGTTGGGTGTACACATGTCACTATACAGATCTGTGAGGAAGTCCACTCAGCTGCAGTGGGTCAACCCCTTACATATAAAATAGCACAGTGGCAACTCAATCCACCAGTGGAATGACCATAATCTTGGGTGGGATGCAATTAGATAATCTATCCAGCTAGCTAAAACAGGATACATAACTATATTGAAGCTGTCCTGGGTATCTAAATGTGGTAAAAAATCTAGGAAAATCTGTTGGAAACTTTATGATTGATTCTAAAAGGGGCATGTACAACCAATAATGACCATTCACTATATAACACACCTATAAACAGGCATCTATCTGATCTCCCTTCAAATTCAATACCCATATGCAGATTAAAAAACCTAAACCATAAAACTAGAGCTGTAGCTCAGTTCACTTCCATCTACAATCTTAAAGCATTGTAAAACAGAAGAAAAAAACAAAGCAGTAACATAGCCAGTGCACACCAGGTTCCAATACATCTCTGTATATCAAAGACAGATCCAGCACACTGTCAGAAATCACACCATTAACCCTATTTCGATATGGCCTTTGAATAATGACATGTGCTAAGATTTGGTCAGATTTGCTCTCAACTTTGGATATTTCTTGCCTTCCTTAAATGGGTTGACATCAATGTCCACCCATTCCGGAATATCCTAGCCGTCTTTGACTGATCCTGGTATGACTTCAGCTCACTGGGACCTCATCTGCTACCCTGTCCACCTATTAAGTGATCAGCAACCCTTGTCTACTATTTAAGTAGAATCACTTCTCCTAATAAAGACAAGTTTATCCACATCTGTGTTGGCTTTAATAATCTTCAAGCTTTTCCTGTCCTTTTTGTCAAAAGGAATTTCACATCTTGTATTCCAGGAAATTAATGTACATGCCCTTAATTTTGCCCTGAAGGCTAACCCAAGGCTAGCTCCAAACACAAATCTTTTGTTATAAAGATTTC
This sequence comes from Entomophthora muscae, assembly GCA_014839935.2. Lineage (NCBI taxonomy): Eukaryota > Fungi > Entomophthoromycota > Entomophthoromycetes > Entomophthorales > Entomophthoraceae > Entomophthora > Entomophthora muscae. Next base: position 162,931 of record QTSX02007205.1, read on the forward strand.
CCGCTGTGTCCTCCTGGATGTTGTCCCCAGGAGCCAAAAATAGCAACCCTTAACCAGCTGGCACATTGTAGATAATTCAACAACTTGAGTCTGGGGCTCAACAGGTTGGTGGGTCTCTGTCCATCCTGGTTGACACAAGTCATCTTCAGGGGGACAGAGTTTAATCCTGGGGCTTTCAGTACAGGTATTAAAATGCTGTCCTTGACGCTGTCAGGAAAAAGGTTGATTTTGCCTTAATTACAACTCCTCTCTGCTCTTCCCAAGCCTTCCATTCCCTTGCTACCGCCTCCCTGCTCCTATATCTGGGAGCATATTACTTCCTAGGGTGCTTTAACTGCTTATTAGTCAGTATCAAATCTTTGGTAAACTCTTCCACATGGGGATGATCTCTATTCCTGTAGGTCTCATAGTTACAGGTCTTAATCCCTCCACACTAGCAAAAATGTATTGGTTGTTTGCTTCCCATGGGATGGGTTCCTGACAGGTTACCCAGACTATTTGCAGAGTGATCAGCTCCACTTCCCAGACACCCCCTAAATCATCAGGTCCAGCAGCTGTTTCTCTAGAAAGCCCCCCAAGCAATGGCTCTAGACCCCTATTCTTGAACAATAGCAGTATACTTCTTCTCTAAGACTATCTATATAACATACATAAAGAAACGTTTGCGCCTTTTTGGGGAGAAGTAACCCAGCAGCATTATTTTAGTTTTTATTTGCCACCCACTATGGATAGACCCTCTTGGTACCAGACTACTGATGGCTGAGACAGGGGGGATTGGACCCACTACCCTGAGTTGCTGGGCTAAGGGGAGATTGTCCCTAACCAATATTTTTGTTGAGGCCTTGGTGCACTATCCCAAAGGACTCTACCACATGTAGGTTGTACTGGCCTCAAACTGCTTTGCCACATCTCAACTTTTTAATGATTTTGTAAGAAAAAACTAACTCTTATCTCACCCATAGGCAGAAGGTGGATCAAAGAGACCTACCCCAGGATCCATAATTCCTGCTTTACTTGCCACCAACAGTCATTTTTTGTCATTGCTCTTAATAGACCCAACCTTTACCACATCCTTGTTACTGAGGAACTCAACAGCCAATTCATACGCCAATAAGGGCCTTAAAAACCACTTTTTACACTGTTCTTTGTCCAAGTAAGGTATTAGCCAAACGTCCACAGTAGAGAGCCTCACGTGTCAGAATGAAGTAAAGTGAGAGCTGGGTGTAATCAATCAAATGGGGAATGTACACCCAAATGAGGATGACATTAAAAATGAGGAGGCAATGGTGGATGTTCACTCAGAAATGGTAACCCTTGAAGAGTGACCAGGGAAAGGTGCAACAGAAGATGATGCACAGATACATCAGGAAACCCTTAACTTGGCTCAGGGCCAAGGGATTGGCAGCATATATAGGTTCACGTTCAATTTTTTGGGGTTCAGGAATCATTTTTTCAGAAGGAAGATCCCCAGGAAATTGCAGAGGTGAGAAGTCAGAATATAGCAATCTGGTTGTTACAGATCTGATTCGGAAATATTATAATAATCAAATCACAAGGCAAGATATTTTATTTGGAAAATATCAATCTACTAGGGTAGCTTGGTGGAGACAATTGTTACTTAAGGCCTTTGGGTACATCTTGATGAGGTGGTCTCCTTAAATATAATATTTGGACAGCTTACAGATACCATCAATGGTGGTTCTGTAAGCTGTTATGTGACCTCCTTTGAGGGCAGGATTTGTTGACCAGCAGGTCAAGGAAGGAAAAATTGGGTGTGGGGCATCTGCGCCCCACTTGGACCCAATTTCCTGTGTCATCACATACTTGTGATCAATTGTTAGACTTAAATCTACAATTTTCACAAGCAGGTGGGTCTTCAGACTGGGTTTCCCCATATGGCAGCGCTTTGGCCAAGCCACACCTGGGAAAACTATGGCCATGACATTACTCTCCTTCTTTGGTGATGGGGACTTTCCTCCTCCTGGGAGTGCTGCCAATGCATAGTTCTTGTGGGCAGGAGGAAGTTTCATGGCAGCTAGGATGGCCTTTACCGGACCTACTGCCTGGGGGTTGTTATTGTGGAATCCCTGGAGCATGTCTTGGGCATGAGTCATGTGACGGATCCAGGGAATTCATTCTTGCTTCTTTAATATCCCAGTCTGACTCTTTTACAGTTTGATGGGGAATCCTTTATGTAAGCTTCAATGAGCTTGGATTCCAGGCAAGCAATCTTGGTGTTAAACTTGTCACAATCTGGTAATCACTTCCATGTTTTTTGCTTCCCATAGTCTTAGCTGCAGACCATCTCTTTTATTCCTTGATAGCATTCTTTTAGTTAAAAGCCAAAAACATAAAACATAAAAATATTGAGGGGAAAGCAACCATTGTCACAAATAAGCATCATTTTATTATTAATTATTACAGTAGTTTTAAAAGCTATGGCAACAACCAAAAATACTTCAGATTTAAATGAAATTATTTCAGATTTGAACAAAATCCAAGCCGCGCAAGATTCAGGACTCAATTAATTTAAAAAAATTCAGTTAATAAATGAACTGTCAAACAAAAAGCAAAATTTCACTAGCACATTATACAAAATTATATCAAACATCAAGCGGTGTTGTTCAAACCACAAACAAAATGAACTGACGCAACAGGTGAAATGGATGGATGCTGTTCCGGATTATATTATAATCCAATCAAGATTCATATGAGGCACTGACAGAAGGACTAAAATGAAACAAAATTTGAGTAATCTAGAAGCAAGATTCTACAAGCATGAAACAAAATGAACTCACACAAGATGTGTAGTATGAGCGGCCTGAAGTAGAAAACTATCAATTTAACAGCCAATCAGCAGCTATTCATTTTAGAAACAGAGGCATTTTATTCATTTTCATGGCTCCTGATTTGTATGGAATAGTTTTGAGAACCTTCCAAATGTGGACTTGAGATTACAATAAAAATAAACCATCAAATTTTAAAATTTCTACTTTTAGTGATTTTATCCTAGGTTTTTTACAATGGTTTTTACTAGCAACATCTTCAACGGCAGAAGCAGCCAGCCAAGCCAGCTTCAATGGAGGTAAGGCTCAAGTGTGGAGGCACCCGTTTATACCCAAGCCTTTGAGGCGGGTAACAAGGAAGCTGACCTATCCTGACCACCAACCCATATGGCTTTGACTTGTTTGAGAGTCACTTAGCGTCTAACTCTGCCCCTGCTCCCGTACCCACCCCCACACAAGCTGCCCATCAACCAACCAATCAGGATGGCAACCTTGATTTGGAACAACTTCCTGCCGCCAGCCAACCTGCCCCCCCTCAGCCAATCAGGCTTCAGCTCCCGCGGCCCAGTGCCCCAAGCAATGAATCATCACCACCCAAATTCTCTAGGAAATTGTGACACTAAACCTACAGGGTCTGTCATGAGACCAGATTGCCGCCCAGTTGCAATTCACCCAAGCCACAATAATGTGGGAATTCAATAACTTAATGAATAAGGGGAATCTGATTGGGACGGCCAAGAAGCCAAAGAAGGCCCCTGAGTCCCAAAATCAATGAGGCATACCCAATAATGCTTGACCTCCTCCAGAGAGACTCCAAGCTTCTCCTAACCCAGGTCTGCAAACAGCTTGCACACCATAACATATGGGTCTCCGAGCGCATTTGCAGCTCTGGATGCACGGAAAAGTGACTTCCATACAGGTTCTTACCAATTTTGCCGGCAATCAATGGGATGGCGCTGAGGATTCCCTGTATGACATTGAGATTGAGTCAACCCTGGTCTGATGCCTGACAAGTTTTTCAGATGACACCATTTTCATCTCTTACTATAAGCCATTGATTGCATTTGACAATTTTGGTGAGCAAGAAAGAGCTGCCACCCAAAAAGGGAGAAAGAAGGTCAAGAAGGGGACGTTTATTGGTGCATTTCTGGCTGTTTCAGACAAGGGTATGTCTACTATTAGACAAACCCAGATTTCATCAATGATTACTTGTACAGCCACATCCTTGGTGGATTACTTTACTTCTGGGATGGCTCAAATTCAAAGCATCAGGTTTTCTTGAGCCACCAGATGAAGGGTAGCTCCACCACCCTTGAGACCATCAAGCAACGCGGGCACCAGGCCTCTGTGCACCCAGCTGGCCACGCAGACATCCATCTGGCTGATGTTGTATTCTTTAACATTGGATCCACACTACAGGAGCACCGCCCTCAGGCTTTCAACAACCTCTATCTTGGGGTCCTTGACCACAATTCTCTCTTTGGCTACCAAATGGTGGCTGACTTTTTTGCCCAAATTGTCTTCCATGTGAACATGGGCAACCAATCACGCAAGGATAAGCGCCTCCCACCCCATGCCACTGCCACCTATCAGCCCATCCAGCCAATGACAGACAAGGAATATGACAAGTGTTATATGGCAGCCATCACGTGCAATCCTCCTACCCCTACCCCTGCCACTCCCCCCCACCTGAAAGCCCCACCCACCCAATCCCAGACCCCCCAGACCATCACTTCCTCTACATCTTCCTTCCTGCGCTATTCTGCCTACTAGGCATCACTCTTCCCTGCCCCAATAAACCCCCTGTTAATTACATTTTCTATTTATATTATCTTCATTTTGAATTTCAATTGTTCATGTTCTCTTTGCTTATAGTTGGTTTTATTCTTTATGTTCAGATTATTTCTATAAAATCATATATTTGCTATGCTGTGTATCTAGATCCAGAAAACAGTTATTTTTAGTACCCAAACACAGCCCCTTGTGAAAATATTAACAAGGATTTGGTGATCAGCTAAATTTGAATTAGAAAATTATAGTGTTAACTATTTTTAGATAAAGTTGTTACTGATCCAAATTCAACACCTTAATGATAAACTTTAAGCCAATCAGAAGCTGAGTGATAAAGTGATTGTTGTGACATAAAGGGTCATTCAATAATTCTTTGATGCATGTGTGCTAATTAATATGATTGGCTGGATGTTTTGCCATTGTAAACCTTTGCCGCTGTGGCAAGTTGTTGGTGGACTAGTGCTAACCCAGCAGCTGATTGGGCACTAGTTCACCAACAACTTGCCACATCAGCAATGGCGTACAATGGCAAAACAACCAGCCAATCATATTAATTGGCGCACATGCACAAAAGACTTATTGAATGACCCTTTATGTCACAATAATCACTTTATCACTTGGCTCCTGATTGGCTTAAAGTTTATCATTAAGGTTTTGAATTTGGATCAGTAACAACTTTATCTAAAAACAGTTAACCTATAATTTTTAATTCAAATTTAGCTGATCACCAAATTGTTGTTAATATTTTCACAAGGGGCTGTGTTTGGGTACTAAAAATAATATGGCAATTAAGGAAATAATGCCAGCACAAAGTGAACAACACATATTGAGATGAGCGTAAAACATATACACAATGGGTAAAAAGATGGGATAATGTAGTAAATGGGAAAACAAACAGGAATAAACAAAGAGGCAACAGTATCAGAATAATATAGATTTTATTGGGACAAAAGCTATAAAAACATATGAAAAGGTTAGTAAAAAATCAATGAGAGAATTGGAGAAGCTTTTGAAGGATCTCAACTTGGCAATTGCCAAAATCAAAGACATTGACTGCAAGGTCAAGGCAAAAGTCAAGGCTGCTGTCCTTACAGGGGACAAAATTGACAAGGTGTCTGCCAAGGCACTTATGGCCAAGATGCCAGACACCCCCAAAACAACAATTAAATGCCTTTTAAATGTCCAGAAGACCGTTTTGTGGAAGGCCTTCAATTCAAGTCCTTTGCCCTCTCTGCGCTGTCTTTCTGGACAGACAACCCTGAGATGTATGCACATCTCAAGCCATCAAAGCGCGCCAGGAAAGAGGACACTGAATTGCCAGCACAATTACTTGTGCCAAGAATGGCAAAGCCTGCTGAAGCCACCGGCAAGGAGGAAACCCACAAAGGTACATAAAAAATTATAATTAATAAAAATTTCCAAATACTTACCTTTTTTTAGAAGAAGCCAATGGTGAACTCCGCCAGGTCCTAGTCCCTTTTGTCCCCGCCAAATTCTACGCCAACTACACCAATTACGTCACTCACGTGGCAAAGAAGCTTTTCCTGTCCCCTCTGTCTTGCAGGAGCTCAAAGATAGGATACACGGTGCATTCCCAATGTCCAGGGAGGCATTGGCTGGGCTGATGCATGAAGAGGGGGCATCCAAGTGGGCAGTTACTGCCTACAAGGATGCCCAACTGGTCTGCCTGGACCCGGTGGTCCTCAATGGAGTGTACTGTGTAAACTCCATTGAGCTTTTTGGGACGTCCTGGTGACGCTCCCATTCAAGAATGTACTGGAGATGGGCCAGGCCCATGCGGCTGCTTGCTTCTGCTACCCCTTGGAGCACACACTCTCTTACCTGCTGGACAACTTTGGGCGTGCGGTGGGAAAATTGGCTATTGCAGACGCAACAGCTGTCAAGAAAACCAAAATCCTCTTGGCAGAATTTGGGCTGGCATAGAGTGCTGACAAGACAGGGGTCCCTGCAGCCATGAAGCTGACCTTTTCAAAGACAAATCATGACAAGAAGATCAGTGCAGTTTTTAATAAACTGTGCAAGTTTATGGAAGCCTTTGTTGAGCAAAGGCTTCATCTGGTGGTTTACCTGTGCTATCTCTTCTACTTTGGAATGGGTTCCAGCGTGGAGGATCTTGACAGGGTCCTCCTAGGAATTGACAAGGCCAGGCTCTCCCTGGATGGGAAGAAGGTCCCCCAGGTTACAACTTGGTCAACCACGTAATCCAAGATGCCCTGGTCCTGGCAGGAATCTATGGGTTTGCAGTCCCGCCTGAGAAGCTGCTCCTGCATTCTCACTTAGTAATACTCCCTTTTGCCAGCTGCTGTGAATATTTTAACCAGGGTGTATCCACCTTCCACGGTGTGGTGGTGGAGGTTGTGCGCCACCTCTATTGTGGGGTGGGTACATACAGAAGAACTCACTACAGGCGCTCTTAATAAATTCTCTCTTCCAATAAATTTTGTTACAATTTTAAATTATTTTTATTAAAGAATATTTCTAATTCTTATTTTAGCAAACAAGATTTGCAAAATATATCCCAGAGAAGGTCTTAATAAAAGCATGATTATATATCAATAAAATCTATTTCTTATTTGTACACTTTAAATTTAACTTTTTTAATTTGATTTTTATATTTATTTGCCAAAAGTGATATTAATGTGTTCTTGTAATCCAGTATCAAGCGTTTGGGATACCCTTAGATGCCACAAAAAAATGATTATAAATAAATTACTAACCTTCATTGATGGTCCTGATGAATGTGATTGCAGGCTTGGAAACATCTAAATATAAAATGATAATTAATAAATCTTGAATAGTAAATTAGAGAATATAAAAAAGTCAGACAAGCTGAGCCTTTAATTGATTGGCTGTTTGGCAAGGCACGCAGGGATGAACAAATCAGCGTGGCCATATAATTTGGTCACAGTCTCAGCTGGGAGGGTGTGGATCCCAGCCTGCAGAAAAAGAAACAGGTCTTTGGTCCCAGTTGGGGTTCCTTGCTTGACAACTTGCTTGAGCCACCCAAAGACTTCCTCAATGGGATTTAGGAAGGGCAAATAGGCAGGGAGGAAGAGAAGGTGCAAATTTGCCGTGGCCAATTGCTGGGGGCCCACGGCAATGCTGGTGTCAATTATTGAGAATTCCTAAAGAATGTCAGCCATCTTATGGAGACCAATGTTGTCCAACACAATGAAGTTGGTGAAGCCTGGGCTTGTGCGCCTCAGGTGCTCCTGGACCAATTGGAGAAATGATAGGAAGGTCCGGCTATTGCGGGAGACTAGTATCATTTGGTACAGCTCAACCCCCTTTGGACCAAGGAGAGCCACCATCAAGTAGGCTGTGGCGCGGACTGCAGCACGCCAAGCCATCCTGTCATTGGAGACTTTGGGGACATAGCCATATGCATTGCGCATAGATGAGGCAAATGCCAATTTGTCAATATAGTAAAATTTGACTGTCCCCTTGGCTTTGAGGGCAGTGTATACCTCTGCGTATTTTCCAGGTCTCAATGTTGATTGGGATATTCTGATTGTACAGAGATACCCTGAGCTTTTTCAGAAAAAGCACATCCCCTTCAGCAGATGTTAGTAAAAAGAAATTGAGGCCTCAACCCCAAAAGTAGATTTAACCATGGCCTGTTTATTTGCCATTTCAAGATGGCAGTCCCAGGTGATCCACTGGTGGATTGCCCATTTGTGCTCCTTGGTGAGCATAGTGGAAATGTGCATGGATTTCTCCGTGGCAATGACTCAACCTGTGTTAATGAACTTGTTGAAGGTCTTGCTGGCGTACTTGGGATCCACTCCAACAAGGGCCACAGCCACCCTATAATCACTCAATTCCCGCATTAGCTTAAGCAGGATGATGTTTTTGATGTTGGGGATGCGCTTCTGGTCGGGCTTTTTAGCGATGGGGATTGACTCATTGGCATTAGACACAACACAGGGCATAGGTACCTTGGTATAGAAGACTGCAACCTTCTTGAGCACTAGCTGTCCCTCATTAGTTTGGTAGAACTCAGGCTCCTTGTCCTCTTCCTGATTGCCATCACTGACGTAGGGCTTATAACTAGTATCAAATACAGGCTTCACCTTCTCCAGCGTGGCTGACGGGACCAACTCTTGCTGGTACACAACGTCAAACACATACAAAGTAAGTTCTATCTCCTTGTTTCTAACTTTCTTTGTATTGGTGACCTTGGTGGGCTTCCGGGTCAGCTTAGGGACCCAAGGGTTGATGCTCTGCACCCTAGCAGCTTGTGCTCCTTGAACCAGCTGTGTCAGTGCAGCGTCACTATGGAACTCTCTTCTCACATCTTCTCCTTGAGTAGGTACTTGGGTTGCACTAACTCTATTCTTTGACCTGTGGGGGCAACTGCAACCGCAGTGCACAACGGGTGCATTTGCACTCTGGTGTTGTGTTCCTTCCATTTTAAATTTAATAAAATATTAAATAAAACTTAATTAAGTTACTCCCCAATTTTAATTTTTTCTTTTATCTGAATATGTATATTTAATTAATATTTTTCCCCACCCAATATCCCAATTATAGATTTTTTATTTCTTAATTAGTTGTTTCTGGTTTACAACGCCCATTTTAGAATACCCAAAATAATTTCCACCCATTTTCCCAGATTTTATGCCAAATTAAGCACCCAACACAATATTTTTAAAATTTATGTCTCAGATTGTGTGTATTATTTTAGATACCTTGGTATCATTCTTGATTACAATCCATTGCACACATTGAGTGAGTGATTTTGTTTATATAGTGAGTTCCTATTGTATTTTGTTTTTGGATTGATTTTTGACTCACCTTGCTTTGGTGTATTTTGTCACCAATTTAAATAGTAAATATATGTACACCAAAAGTCAACTCACACCATTTTGTTTGTGAATCAATGTATTTTGGATTGTATTTTGAATGGTTTTGCTTTGTGTGTGAGCCCTTTGTTGCTGTGGTGACTCATTTTGCCCATTAAGCCAATAAACCCTGTTAACAGAGTGTATATTTTAACCTGATAGTTGGATTTTGCTTAAATCTGAAATTATTTTGCTTAGATCTGAAGTATTTTTGGTTGTTGCCATAGCTTTTAAAACTACTGTATCATGTTTTCATTATATACCAATTGGGGTATATTCAACTGAAAACCCCTCCGGTTCTGGAATCACACCTGGATTCCTATCACATGGTTTATGACATAACAGCGTCATCCAATCCAGATCTTTACCAAAAAGATCTTCACACTCTTAACCTATAAGAATGTGCCCTAATACATTCCAGAATCACCTGATTCCTTCTGTGGAAATGTATTGCTTTGGCTTGAAGCATTCCAGACTTTTGGCACCAAAACCCTGTGGAATATATGTATTCCTTATCCAATCTATCCTTGTTCCAACTGGGAACCAGCTGATCAATCCTTAATGCATAGACACCATTTTCTACATTAAGTTATTTTCACATTTAATGGGGTTTCAAGAAAAAAACCCATTAAAACGCTTTGAAACTCAAACCAGGCGCCACCACAGCGCCCAGGAACTTTCCCAGGCAGCGCCTCAACGCCTGAAACATTCACTGGGCAGCGCTTTGGCGCTTTACAAATCAATTAGGCAGCGCAGCGGTGCTTCTAACCTAATGAATTTGCCAAAACAGCGCTTTTAACCCAAAATTTGGGCGTTTACTTATGGTTAACCTTAACCACACTTCTTGACACAGTCAAAGCAATTAAACAATAAAATGAAATTCTCATTAATTATATTCCCAGCATATATTAATTAACCTTCCCAGTTAATTAATATGTTTGCAGACAACAAGTCTTTACTTGACACAGTCAAGTCCATTTTGGCCCTATGATTAAATCCTCATCAATCATATTCCAGGGTATCAATTAATTAACCTTCCCAGTTAATAAATTGCATTTGAGACACCCAGCCTTATAATCTGAATTGTTCATATTATTCATTTCCGCCCTCAATTATTACAGCCTAATTGTTTCCTGGGTATCAATTAACCTCCATGGTTAATTAGACAGTTTGAGACACCTAGTCTCATAATCTGAATTGTTCAGATTATTTGTTTTGTCCCTCAATTAGTACAGCCTAATTGATTCCTGGGTATCAATTAACCTCCATGGTTAATTAGAAGGTTTTAGACACCTAGTCTCATAATCTGAATTGTTTGGTTTATTCATTTTGGCCCTCAATTAATACAGTCTAATTGATTCCTGGGTAATCCATTACTACGCTGTAAAATCTCTACAATGCCAAACCTATTGTTTTGAATTTCAACCTATGAAATTCATCACAAATTAACCTCTTTGTGAAACCACAGCCCAATGTGACTTTAGTACAGTCACAAGTCAGGTTGCTATGTGGGATCCAACATTTTTATGAGGCCAGGTATCCTATCCAAGCCACTAGGTAGTGCAGATGCATACAGGATAGTTTGAATGCAATTATTGATCCCAGTTCATATTCCAATTGACTATCTGGAATTATGGGATTGGGAGTAGATACAGGAGGACCTTTGTATTTAGTTAAGAGACATTCATGGAATGTGCTGAAGATATGGAATGAGGGAGGGAGTTTCAGTTGGTAGGCTGAGGATCCAATCTTCTTTAAGATTATGAAAGGGCCTATACTTTTGGGGCCTAGCTTCCAGCAGGGCACCTTTAGTTGCATGTTCTGGGAGTCAACCAGTACTTGGTTGTCAATCTTGTACACTGAACCCTCTCTTCTTTTCATGTTTCATAAGCCTTGTAAGTTGTCACGGCATGATTCAAAGACTCTTTTACTTCTTTGTGAATTCTTTTTAAAGCTAATGCCTGTGAGGATGCCAATTCTACTTTGCTACCTGAGAGTGAGCCAAAGTTGCATTGGGGGGCTGTAGCCATAATTTGTGTATAATGGGGAGACATTGGGCAAGGAGTGTGGGCTTTGTTGTAAGCAAACTGAGCCATTGGTATGTTTTGGGACCAGTTATCTTGTTCAGCGTTAGAGTAGCATCTAAGTAATGTCTCCAAACATTGTTTTACTCTCTCTGTTTGGCCATCAGATTGGGGGTGGTAGGCTGTTGATCTGCATAACTTAATACCCAGGAGTCTGGAGAATTCCTCCCAGAATTGTGCTGTGAATTGAGGTTCCCTGTCACTTATGATCTCCTGGGGAAATCCATGGTTCACAAAGACATTGTTGAAAAACAGTTTGTCCATCCAAGCTGATGTGACTGTGGTTTAGCAGGGGATGAAGTGACTCATCTTTGTAAAACAATCTACCACTACCATGATTGCATTGTAGCCATTTGATAGGGGTAGCTCAACTATGAAGTCAACGGAAAGAGATGTTAATGGACCATTTGGAATTTGTAGAGGGACTAGTAGACCTTTCTGTTTGAGACAGGAGGGCTTTGACCTTAGACAAACCACACAGCCTTTCAGGTACTTTGCTACGTCCAATGTGAGACCTCTCTAATTGAACTGTCTGTAGATTATTCATATGGTCTTGTTTTTCCCTTGGTGACTAACTAGTATGTTGACATGATAGGCTTTGATGAATTCTGAGTGAATAGCACCATCAGGTACCCATAGACAGCTATTATGAAGTATGGTACTATCTTCAAAACTGTAGCAGGCGTGGGGAGTAGATTGACTTGCCATCTTAAACAACTGGGGGTACCTCTTGTCTAATGGTTGTAGCAACTTAACTTTAGCTACCAGATCTGAATTTGCGGGTTCTTAAGCACTTAGGTATCAGATTGTTTCCATGGGGGGTGAGAATAGGATGGCACTGGGGGTGATCATGACCTTTGTGTTGAATTCTTGTTCATCCTTAACGTCTGGAAGAAATGCTGAGTTACAACTGAGAGAGTCAGCCAAATGGTTATCAACGCCTTTGATAAACTGATATTTGAATTTGAACTTGACTAGGACTTTGTACCATCTGGTCTCACGTTTAGTTAAGAGACAAGGTTCACAGTAATGCAGCAGGGCTTTGTGATCTGTCCTTACTGTAAATGCTTGTGTAGCTGAATGAAGGTAATGCTGCCAATATTTCATATACTCTACCCTTGCTAATAACTCCTTGTCATAGATCATGTAGCTAATCTCTGTGGAATTTGTTTTTCTAGAGAAATAGCCCACAGGATATTCTAGCCCATCATCAGAAGTTTGTAGAAGGACTGAAGCAATGGCAAATTTGGAAGCATCTGTGGCTAAGATGAAGGGTTTGGAGACATCAAGATGGCAGAGCATGGTTACAGAACACATGATATTCTTGACACCATTAGACAAAGCATTGCATTGTGCAGACTATTTGAGAGTTATTTTCCCACTAGCAGCATAAAGGGGGCTGCTGTTTCTGACAAGTGGGGGTTGAAGCGTTTCAAGAAATTGCATGTTCCCAAGAAACTGTGGAGTTGCTTAATGTTTGTTGGGGTCTTCCAATTTATGATTTCAGCTTCCTTGTCAGGGGAAATGACATGGCCTGTCTCCAAGATCAGATTTTCTAAGAAAGAAACCTTACTATTGAAGAATTCACATTTTCTCAGTTTGATGACAAAATTGGTCTTTTGGATCCTTTCTACTACAGCACAAAGGTTAGTGGCATGTGAATCCTAACCCAGAGAGTATACTAAGATGTTGTCTATGTATGCAATAGCATAGTTCCCCATGAGGTCACCCAAGTCTGCATTGATCATCTTCTGGAAGACTGCCAGGGCGTTCTTTAGACCAAAGTACATGGCTTGGTATTGAAAGATACCTTTCTTAGTCTCAAAACCAGTGAGCTATTCCTAACCTTATATGATGAAACTTTGGTTGGAAGCATTCAAGAGGTCCAGCTTTGAAAAGACCCTAGCTTTTTTCACTTCCCTGGAGATTTGAGACTCAATGGGCATGGGGTATGAATCCAGTACAGTCACATTGTTCAGGTGGCCAAAATCAATGCAAGGGTGTAATGATCTATCAGGCTTCTGGACAAACAGTAGTGGAGAGAATATAAGAGAATATTTCCTAAAGATATGTTCTTTGGCTTCCATACCTTTGTCCATTCTTCTAAGCATTGTTCTTCCTTTTGGTTTAAGGGATAGATGGGGAAAGCTACTTTCACCAAATCAACAGTGAGTTTAAATTCAAAGTCAAATTGTGATTATGCAGGGAGACCATCAGCCAGCTTAGATTCAAAGGATGTGTGTAAGTGTGAGAGGCACAATGGGAGTACATCAAAGGATGTGGAGTGTGTTTTAGTTACTGATACCAACATTGAGATATGAGGATATTCTTTTCCAAATGGGATCATTGATACCTCCAAGGAAATCCTGGTGTGATGAGCAATCCTCAGTAGGTTATCTTTTAGGATTGGGGTAATATTGTGCTCCTGCTACCATTCTACACCTAGGATCACCGGATATTTCAAGTGCTTTGCTACTGTGAAGTCAGCAACAAAGGCATGATCAGTGATAGAAAAGGATAATGAGCGGCGTAGTCTGAATGAGCGGAAGACATTAGATACCCCTCCTTTGCATAGAGCGCTGAGGTTATATTCTAAACCTAGCTTGTCAACCAGATCTTTTTAAATGAAGTTGTTGGTAGCACCAGTATCTAATAAGGTACAGCTTTTGTTAGATGTGATGTGGAGGTAAAGGAACAATGGAACAAAAAATATTCTTTTTTGTTTTATTTGATAGAGGGGAGCAATCGGAATATATTTGTACCTGAAGTTGAGGGGCTGTTTGCTTGGGCAACAGGCCCTCATTTATAGCTACAAAAGGTTGGTTAACTGCAGTTTCAACAATAATAGGATCAAGGCAAGGAGTGGGCACAATCTTAGTAATGGCGGCAACATGGTGGTCCACAATAGTTTGGGCTTTGATGGATAGCAACAATCAGTTCTGATTGAAGTGTATAAGTTTACAGGCATTGGTAGTGTTACCTGATGTGGGCGCTTGGGAGTCAGTAGAGTTCAAGTTTGCCAGGGTAGCACTGGAGTTGTCAATATTGTAAAAGAGCGTGGCCAGGGTAGGAATACTCTGAGGAGGAGAACTGATGACAGGAGCTATAGCCAGAGTGGGGGCTGGAGTCACAAGAGATTGAGAAACCTCAGGGGATATGGGCCCTTGTGAAGTGGCTGGCTCCTGTTAACTTTTCAAGCAATTTAACATGGGAGGAGCCTCCAATAACAGAGGCTTATTTGGCTACTGGGACGTCACTAGATTACCCCCAACTGCTTGCAGGAGGCGCTGTATCATATTGGAGACAGAAGCGGAAGGGTGCAACCAGGGTGAAAGACTTTGACCGGTGTGGTCAAGGCTGAGATAGAGGGCCGCAAGCTTAGCGCTTTCAGGGAGTGATGACTTCTTAGCATTAGCTTGAAACTGCTTGAGGTGTAAGGGTAGAGGTTGAGGGCCTTGAGAACAGGGTTTTGTAGTCAATCAAAGAGGAAGTTGCCAGAGCTTGGCACATCACCAAAGGGATTAGGGTTGACGCATCATCAAAGGGGTTTGGTGCTTGGTCAAGATTAGACAACCACCACTCACGGGATTCGGGTTCTGCTTGTTTGAGTAAGAAGCTGAGAAGCTTCTGAGGGAAACCATGCTGTGTCCATTCCTCAGTTAGTGCCAAGATTTCTCTGGCAGTCTTTAACAAAGAGGATGAAAGGCTAGGAGCAGGCTGCCAGAATTTGAGGCGTTAAAGTAAAGTACAACAAGGTTGTGTGATCTCTATCTTTACAAAGGATGGGTATAACAGGGGAAAGAAAACTACTTAAAAAATACTCCAGATTGAAGTAATGAGTATTGTTGAAGTCACCACTGAGATATCCATGATGCAAGAGAATGATCTAACAATAAAGATGCACAGGTTATACAATATATCAAAATTAGAGTAGTTTGATAATGTCAGGGTGAAGTAGAGTGAGAGCTTGTTGTAATCAATCAAATGGGGAATGTATACCCAAATGTTGATGACATTAACAATGAGGATGAGACAGTGTGTGTTTACTCAGAAATGGTAACCCTTGAAGAGTGAATAGGGAAAAATGCAGCAGGAGATTATGCACAGATACATCAGGAAAACCTTAATTTGGCTCAGATTCAAGGAATCAGCAGCATAGATAGGTTCAAATTAAATTTCACGGGTTTCAGGAAATATTTTGTCAGGAGGAGGAAGATTCCCAGGAAATTGCAGAAGTGAGAAGGCAGAATCTAGCAATCTGGTTATTAAAAATCTGATTGGGAAATATTAGAATAATTGCATCATGAGGTAAGATATTTTATTTGGAAAAAATCAAACTACTAGGGTAGTTTGGTGGGGTCAATTGTTACTTAAGGCCTTTGGGTACATATTGATAAGAGGGCCTCTATGAATATAATATTTGGACAGCTTACAGATACCACCAATGGTAGTTCTGTAAGCTGTTACCTGACCTCCTTTGAGGGCAGAATTTGTTGACCAGCAGGTCAAGGAAGGGAAAAATGGATGTGGGGCATCCACGCCCACTTGAACCTAATTTGTCCGTGCCACCACCCACTTGTGATCAATCATTAGATTTAAATCTAAAATTGCCACAAGCGGGTGGGGCTTTGGGCTGGGTTTCCCAGGGTGGCGGCGCTTTGGCTGAGCCACAACTGGGAAAACTATGGCTGTGACATCACAAAGGCAACAGTTCATTACTCCCTCCACCAACTCAGCTATATTCTCACCCCAGCTAGTTTAAGGGGTTCAATGCTACTACAAAATCTCTATCCCAGTGCTACGCTTCTATCTGTATTATCACCCCAGTTAGACTTTAGGAGTTCAACATCACTGTGGCATCTCTTTTTCCCAGGAGAAACCTAGCTATATCACCACCCCAGCTGGTCTAATGATACCTATACCACCCTGGTATAATCATACCAGTGTATTTTCTTTACTCTTCCAAAGAACTAGTAAGGGGCTATCCTACTAATAATCTAAGGAATAAAGAACAAAACACTATTTACCTTCTACTAAGTAACCACTCTCTATTTGGCTAACTACTGACCTTTCCTGCAAAGCAGCTTTCCACATGAATCATCACAATCTTCTTTTAATATAATTGGGTATAAAAGTTCTCACAGTTCTATTATTTCAAATGATTCAAATATTCTCTGTTTAGACTCATCAATAAAAACTATTATCTGAGTCCTAGCTGCATATTTCATCCTTGGGGAATAGTGATTATTGGTGATAGTTAAGCTCAGGCTTTGATACAGCTGAAGCTGTTGTTGAAAAAGTCTGAAGTCTTACAATCAGAAGTGAACAGGGGACTTTAAAGGGGTTGTAAAGATTTTATGACCTTGTTGGCCATAAAAATCAAAATTTTGATGCAGATTCAAATCTGGCACTGTACAGAATAGATCCAGTTTGGCCACCTGAATAAAGGCTGAATGCGGAATTCAGACATGTTCTGTCTGCCACAGCTCTAAGTTTGTTGATGGTGGGGTCTTGTAAAATTAGACGGCTTAACACGAGATCTGCTTTTAAAAAGTTGTGTTGGATGAAGCGTTGATCCAAATCCTTTCACATCAGCTAGCTGACAAGTATCTATTCCTAAATCAGATCATTCCTACTTCAATGTTTACCCACTCATTGGGTTTTAAATAGCTTTTTTGGGGAGGGCAGTGTTTTATTACGGCTCAAAAGGCAGCATTAAAGGAACCTGGCGGCATTGGGTTTCAAATAGCATGTGTTAAGCAAAATGATTGGATATTGCCCCAGGACTTCTCCAGTTGCTTGTGAAGCTTTTTACTATGTTTTCAATTAGAAAATCTTACCTTTTTTACGTCCATTCAAGGCCAACAACACAATTGGTCGTGTCTATATGGTAGGTAAGTTTAGATGGTTGATGCTGCCACAGGAGGGGTTGTTGGACACTTTGCAGTGCCTTGCGGCATCCCAGCCTGCGGCAATAGAAATTAAAGTAAAGAATATAGAAAAGTAGATGTAAACTGATCCCGTTCAATATTAAGGTAAGATATAGAAAAATAAATATTAAAATTATTGACTTTTATTGGAGCTTTATATGTCTTTATTGATTTTGATTGGTTAATTTCTGGGTCCAAACCTGTCCAATGACGTCCAATATTGCACAACGCAAATCACTAATCATTGGATAAAAAGGATACCACTAACTACTATGATTGGATGATTTAAAGCATAGGAGATAAGATTAGACTTGATAAGCAAGGTAAGGCTTCACTAAACTCAATACTAACTTTTCAACTCAAACTTAGATTTACTTCAAACTCAAAGGTAAGCTTCAAAATATACATATAATACTAACTGTTCAGCTCATAAGATATAAAGAAAATATTAAAGGTAATATCAAGCTTTGAATTTTTGAAGCAAACTTTAATTTAAAAAGGTAATAACTATTTTTGTTTTTTTAAAAAGCAACTCATCCATTTCAAAAAGAAAATCAAGGCTGCATTTCAAGTGATTTCAAAAATTCAAAACAAAACAAAGTTTGGTTTCAGGTAACTGAATCCTTTAAGCTACTAATCCTCTTTTCTTTTTAGATAGACTTGGTCCACAGCAGATCAAGATTAGGTAAGCTTTTTTTAGTAATTAGTAAATTAACTAAATCAGATTTTTGCCCTGAATTAGATCTTGGTTTGGTAAGTAATTCACTATTCTTTTTTAACCAAGCTGCATTTCAGGTAACCATTTCCAAAAAAAACCACTAACCTTCAATCCTTTTAAATAGACTTGATCCACAACAGATCTTGGGGTGGGTAAGTCATTTTTTTATAAAATTTACTTTTTTTGACAAAAATAGCCCAGTCCAAACAAACAGTTTCTGTACCAGGTAAATTCTGAAAAATAAAAATACTAACCTACATAATATATGCATCTAATATGCATATCTCTTTATTATGAATTCTTGAAAACCTGTCCCAGGTTTAAATAAATAAAAACTATCAAATAAAGATAAACTATTTTTATAAATATATTCTTCTTTTTTATGCAAAAAAAACATAAGGATGATGTTAAGAAAGGCTTTAACCAAGAATATAACCTTATCAAGTTTGTACTTTTTAATGTTTTGAAGCAGTTTTAAAGATTTTCCCCTCTGACTATTTCTATTAAAACTAAGTTCATATACAATTACTAAGCAAAAAAAAGAAACTTTTATGGCTTAAAATGTAATTTTGACTATATAATAAAGAGATCACAGCCCCAAAGAAGCCCTTATTGGGTTTCTTTGGGGCTTAACTGTGTATCTGCAAATTTACGTGCATTGTTACTTTTTTAAAGCAACTTAAAAAAGACTCAAAGAAATTTTAACCTAGAAGATCTTGATGCACAAAATCTTCATAATCTTATAGTCAACCCAGACCAGGGTAGTCAACATCACCCAAACCTTTAATGGTGTAATAATTGCCTTTTATATCATGCTACCACTCAGTTCTGTCTTCTCAATGGTTGCCAGGTTAGGACCTGTAAAATCTGTTGAGATATTTGAGCTCAGGAGCCGGCTAGAAGGGGTGGTGCCATTCCTGAAAACCTTGCTGGGGCAGAACCTGATGCTTTCTTTAACAGAAGAGATACCTGGGTTCCTCTTAATATAGGTAGGATGGATGCACTGTGTGGGCAGTGTCAAGCTTTACACTGGGCCTGTGAGGGTACCCGGGTTATTAGGCCTACTTGCCTTAGGTTTACCCTTTGCTGCAATGATGGAACCATTCAGCTACCTCCGCTTGAATCAATTCCAGAAGAAATCCATAATTTGTATACACAACAGACCCTTCAGGCAATTAACTTTATTGAAAAAATTTTCCAATACAATGCTGCTTTGGAAATAAATTCTCTTATTGCAGGTACATATTTTAATTTTTATTTGACTGCTATATTTTACATTTTATTTAACCTTTTTTAGAGCAAGATCAGCACTTGGGAAACAACCCTCAGCATGTTCCCTATTTTATTCATGGAGAATTATACCATGTGCAGTATTCCCTTTTGCCTACAGAGGGACAGAACCATGTGTACAATCAGCTGTAATTTATTGACCCTGAGATTGCCTTGCAGAAGCGTGTGGAGAGAAACCCTGGCCTGAATGAGGAGACACTTAGAATGCTTGACCGTATAATCCTCCAAGTAAATCCCTTTGTGAAGATCTATTGCACCGCCACAGAGATTGTTCAGGAGTACACACAAACTCATCCTGAGGCTGAAGCCTACCTCTATTCTAACTTGAACTTGACAGTTGAAGCAGGTAATGATCACCATACCTAAAATTTGCCCCAACAGCCTCAAATTGCTGCTTTAATGCCCGCTGCATTAGCTGCTGTAGAGGATAGTGAGCACAATTGACATCATGTGCTAATGCGTCTACGTGATGGGCGTACCAAATGAATTGATCCTACAGTTTCCAAGTATATGCTAACACATTTTGTCCTTCTCTTTCCCCGGGGTGACTTAGGGTTTACCTTTGGAATGTATCATATGCATGAGGGTAGGGCTACACCTCGCCAACTCAGTATGTGTAACTATTACTGTTATTGTCTCTTTCAGCAAAATACCCAGCCAATGATTATTTTTCTTGCCCTTCAATTGTTTCAGCAGTTTGTTGTGGATGCCTGGGCCTCCTGTGATATGAATTGCCTACAATATATTGAGAATCACCAAGCCATCTACAGAGCAGAGCTTTATAACAACCTTATAGATTATTATGCTTGCACTGATATTGATGACCCGCATGAGATGGTAGGGCGCCAACCAATTCTTCCCTCTTCACATATTGGTTCCTGCCGGCACATGCAGCAGCTCTATCAGGATGTTATGTGCATTGTCCGTCATCTTGGGAAGCCCACTCTCTTTATTACGTTCACGGCAAATGGTAGTTGGGATGAGATTTGACGTGAGCTTGGCCCCCGCAAGAACCCTATGGACCAGCCTGATATTGTTGCCCAGGTATTCCATAATAAGATCAAGGAGCTGATCCAGGATATGTGGTGTGGATTCTTTGGTCCCTACCTGGGGCACTTCTGTGTCATGAAAGATCAGAAGCAAGGCCTACCCCATATGTACTGTGTTCTTTTTCTCCGCTCAACAGACAGCTTTTACATGCAGCCTCAGAACATTGACCAGCTGATTTGGGCTGAGATCCCCCCTATGGCTGTTACCCTTTACCACAATGAGCTCAGGTGTTTGGTATTGAGCTATATGATTCACACCCTGTGCAATCAGAATCAAGATGCATCCTATATGCATGACTTTCCAACTGGCTGCCGCTGCTCAAAGTACTTTCCTAAGCAGTTTCAAGATGAGACAGTCCTACCTGTCAATGGGTACCCAAATTATAGGCGTCACAGCCCCCAGAATGTGATTGGATCAGAGACTGTGACGGGACGCAATAACATTGCCATCAACAACAGCTGGGTTGTTCCATACTCTCCAGCTCTTATCTGGAAGTACAAGGCACATATTAATGTTGAAGCCTGTGTAAATCTCCAGTCAATTAAGTACATCCTAAAATACATCTCAAAGGGAGAGGACATATACATAACAACAATCAAGGGTCAGGCACCTTTAGCTGAAATTGTACACCAGTACCCCAATGCTGTAAATAACAAGGTCCGCCAGCATCTTCATGGCCAATACATTGCCCTGCCAAAGGCTGTCTGGGAGCTGATGGAGTTCCCCCATCACTCAATTAATCCTTCAATTATTTGTTTGGCTGTTCATGCTGAGAATCAGCAAATGGTTTATTTTGCATCTGGTGATGATGCTCTCTGCCAGGTAGAGAATCCTCCCAGAACAACCCTTATGGGGTGGATGCTTTATAATACCCAAAATGAGGATGGTTGGCATCTGATATATTCTGATTTTCCCCAACATTACACTTGGAATGCTGCCGCTCATACTTGGAGAAGATGTCAGAAGCGTGAGCAGTTTGGACATACGTACAATGTTAGCCCCAATCAAGGAGAACACTTCTTTTTACGGCTCCTCTTAACCATTCAGTGTGGATGCACAAGATTTGCTGACCTAAGGACTGTTGGTGAAGGCCTTGAGCGCGTAACCTATGCCACCAATTGCCTGGCATGTGAGGCTTTAGGTCTGCTCTGTCATGATGAGTACTGGCAAATTGCCTTTCAGGATAGTGCTGAAACCTACTCTGGCCACAGACAGCGGCTCCTATTTGTTCAGGGCCTCACCTCTGGAGACATTACCAATGGCTTGAGGATTTGGAATGAGTTTTGGGAGAGCTTTTGTGATGATTTGAAGCACTGGCTGAAGTTTCTGACTGTTTCAGAGGGCCTCCAAGATCCCCATCTTGATTATGGGCTTTTTCTAATTGCCTGTGAGCTTCAAAAGTTTGTTCAAAGCTTAGAAGCTTACCATCTTCCTAACTACAATCAAGGATGGGAGGATCCCAGAAACCCAGTTCAGTATTTCAATCTCCCAGTTGAACTGCCTCAAGCTCAGCCAGACCAACTTAATGCTGACCAACAGGCAGCTTTCATCCAGATTACTGAGAAGATTGCCCAGAATCCCACCCATGCACACTTTTTCCTTCAAGGCTCTGGGGGTACTGGGAAAATATTCCTCTACCAAGCTCTGGCTGTCCATTACTGTTATCAGGGTATGCATGTCATCTGTGTTGCCTCAACTGGCTTAGCTGTCAGCCTTCTGCCAATGGGACAAACTTCTCATTCAACTTTTAAGGTGCCTCTTAACCTGGATGAGAACTCAGTTTGCAACATTGGGTATCAATCTCAGCTGGCTACCCAGTTACGCCGGACAACCTTACTCATATGAGATGAGGCCCCCATGCAGCATAAGAATGTTGTGCTGGCCGTTGAGTGTACCCTCCGGGATGTTTGCAACAACAAAGCTCAATTTGGTGGGATCCCTGTGGTTTTTGGAGGTGATTTTAAACAGACACTTCAGGTTATCTGACATGGTGATCATGCTCAACAGGTTGAAGCCTGCATCTAGCAGTCAAGAATTTGGCCCCAGCTTCAGATTTTGTTTCTGAACCAAAACATGCGGCTGCATCAGACTGAAGAAAATGAGGTTTATGCCCGGTACCTGGAAGAGCTATCCTTTAATGCTAGGCTTTATGGATCAATACATTTGCCTTCTTTTATTATCCAAGTTGCCAGATCTGAGCAGCTGACCCAGGCCATCTATCCCCCTGAACAGCTTAGAGCCTTAACCCCCAATAATACAGCTGTATTCTTTAAAGGCCATGGCATCTTAATTATCACCAACCGCCAAGTTGTTGAGTTTAATTCTAGAATTCTTGACACTTGCCCTGGAGCTTCTCATGTCTACAATGCCAAGAACTTTACTGACCCAGGAGAAGGAGATCATGCTGATTTGGTTACTGCTGAAGTCATGCAGACTCTAAATTGTAGCAGCTTACCTCTATCTCACCTCACCCTGAAGGTTGGTACTCCAGTGATTATCCTTCAGAATATTTATGCCACTGAAGGTCTATGCAATGATACAATGGCCATAGTCACAACCCTTTCCCCCAAAACACAATTGAAGTCACAATTATCTCTGGGATCTATCAGGGCAGCCACTGTCTTATTCCCCGTCTAACAATGGTTGAGGAGGAAGAAATTCATTTTACTCTACAGCACTGGCAGTTTCCAATCCTCCTAGGATTTGCCATAGCTTTCAACAAATCTCAAGGTCAGTCCTTGAGCCACGTGGGTGTTGATCTTACACATGACCCCTTTTCTCATGGTCAGCTCTATGTTACTCTTTCTTGTACCACTGATGTGCAAGGCATCATAACCTTAATTGATCCAGATCATAATCACGGTCAGACCCAAAATGTTGTATATCCAGAAGTCTTTCTCTGCCAAGATTCTCAGCCTGAGTACACCTTTAAATACATCTTTTAGCACAATAAACTTTTATTTACACACAATAACAATACATGCTGATAATTCTCATCATAATAAAGCTATAACACTAAAGATTAAAATGCTATTAAAAAGCAACTATATGAGACAATACCACTGAATAATTTACAAACTGAAAACACATACCAGCAGGCTGCCGTAAAATAGTGAAGCTGAGCGTAGCACAGCTTCACTCTTTTGGAAGCCTGCCTACACATCTTTCCTTTTACCAGCTATAGACTAGAAATTCATACAAGCAACCATCATTAAACGCTTTTTACCAGATATAACTGGAAACACGTATCAGTGGGCTGCTGTAAAAGAGTGAAGCTGAGCGTAGCACAGCTTTGCTCTTGTTGTGAATAACAACATTCACCATGTTTCAATTTTGCCTTTGGTGGGCCATTTAAAAAAAATCTCTTGCTTTTGCTTTTGATTCTTGAAATGAACTGGTTTCTGCATCAGGAAATATGATTGTTCAGTTTCCTGACTCTGCGCAACTCACTCACTCCACTCATGCTTGTGGCAAGTGATCCTACTGTCCTGGTAGTGTTTTGTGGCATTCCTAACAAAATTTATAACATTTCCTATTTTACCAATAAAATTAAGTTCTATTTACATTTTTGTCTTTGTGTCTTCTGTACTTCCGCGCCTCTCTCTAGCCACGCCTAGTAGAGATTATTCATCCAGGGCCGCAAGGTAAACAAATTTACATTCCCTGTTATCTAACCAAGACTTAGTACAATTCCAATCCTAAGGTTAGGATTCCCCATTGTGTATCTGTGCCGCGCCTCAGAACACAACAAAAATGGTGCTCACTACAGGGGCTGTAAGCCCCTTGGTTACCCCTTTTGCATCTACGTTTTCAGGTCCCTTGCCTCCGCCTATTTGAGAGTAAACCTTGCCTGAAATTACCAGCCCTCCTATTGAGGAAGACATTGCTGACCTGCCTATTGTCCCTACTGTACTGAACCTTGGGAATGGTCCCCGCCTAGCTGCTTACCCCATGGGTACCCCTGACTTGGAACAAGTCATGGCAGTAGCCCTTGGGATAGCTCAGGACGGGGCCATCCCTGGCCTTCAGTTACAGTTTAGCCATGCCAAATACTATGAGTTAATTGTGGCCCCTCAGTTTCCACAACATCTTCTCTCAGCAGCTGGCTCTTCTGAACACCTGCTGTCATCCTTTATACAGCCCGCCTTGGCCCACCACCAGATGGTGATGGGACTCCAGTTCAAGCGATCTTGTCTCTACAAGCAGCTGTTACCTATAATTGGAACCAGTTTGCCGCCTGCCAATAATGGATTCATTCCCTGTTCTCCCTGGTATCTGACAATCAGCGTGATTTGGTCACTTCTCAAACATGTTTAGTCAATTCTATTGAGCAAATGTGCCAGTCCATTGCTGAGTATGTTAGGAAGCAGCTACATGAGTTTCACCAGTTAGAACAACCCTGGCAAACTCAAGTAGGCTCCACCCTAAACGCTTATCTCTCCGACTTTGAACACCTAGTGCAACAGCTCAATGCGTTCAGTGTCTATTCCTTTGAGCAATTGCAACAGGTAGCTGACCTTGCTGCCCATGGTCTAAATGAACTCAGTGTAGAGTTTGATCAAGAGAGAGCTACCGCTGCTGCTACTTTAGCCAAACTTCAGAGTCAGGTGAATGAGCTGTCTACTCCCAAACCTGATGTTCTGCCTTCTCCTCCTGCTGATGATCTGGTGGAAAGAGAGCAGAGGATCTGGGAGGCCATTCAAGAATTATGCGCTTTCACTTGTAGCCAAGGACTTCCTACTGAAATGCCTCAACCTGACCCCCAGGTTCTTGCGCTGACTGCTCAGGTTGCTGAACAACAGCAAGAAGTTGCTGCTTTACATGAGGTAGTGACAGCCTCAGCTAGCCCACTCAGGGTTAACAAGGAAGATGGCTGTTGTGCTGGTTTGGCAGGAGCTCCTTGGATCCACTATGCTAGGGAGTTGATTTCCCTGGCTAATGAGGTGGACCATTTGAAACAAGATAAGACTGAGTTAGACAGAGACCTACAGGAGATGAGTGAGCTAATTGATTTGGTAAACAACAGATTTGCCTCCTGCCTATCAGTGGGGCCATCCCTTACTTTGCGGCTGGCTGAGCTCTCCACTGTTGTCACTACCCAAGAACAACGCCTAGATGTTACTGAATAACAGACCACTCTAGCCAACATTATGGGTGCCAGGACTACCAAGTCTCTGATGACCCTTGAAGAAAGTGTTTGACAACTATGGGCTATACAACCCCCTCCAAATCTGAAGCTGAGTTCTCCCTGCACATAAGTGTACTTGATAGCAGCAATGGTGGTCCAGCTCCCAAGGCACACTTCAAGCCTACTTTTAAGCAAGTCTTTGATCCAAAAACCTCAACTATTGCATTTTTCTTAACTATTTATGAGACTGCCATGAGGCAAGCATCAGATGAGGTTAAGAAAGAACACATTCTAACCTGTCTACACCCAACCTGTCAAGAAGTAGTTGTGCCAGAGCTGCCCACCATTGAGTCCTGGAAAGACATGAAACAGCTCCTGATTGACAAGTTTGGTGGTGATCTTTGCCTGGAGGTGAAAAAGGATGCCTTCATGCACATATCTTTCAAGCCCAAAAAGATGTTAGCCAAATTTGCAGACATATTTTACATGGAGGGACAACAATTAATAACAAGCAGATAATTGACGGCGCATGAAGCGTATATGGCCTGCGTCCAGGCCCTATTGGTGTCTCAACTCCTGTGTCTTCATTTCAAGGCCCACAAAGCTATGCTGTCCTCCATTAAAAGTATAAAGGCACTGCTACAGGATATGCATATTACCCATTCTGGGGCAGTTGTTTGGGAGAGCTGTGCCACTTCCAACTCTGGATCTTCTTATTGTGGCCCTTGTATCCTCACTATAGACTCATAAAATTCTCCTCAACATCAGGGTTGCCACAACTGCAGTCAGATAAGTCACCACTCTTGCGTCTGCACCATTCCGCGGGTTGAAGGAGCTGATCCCAAGGATCAGTCAGGAAAAGAACAGTCAATCTAGAGGGGGAGACGCTCTTGGTTGACAATTCTTCCCAGTCTCCTTCTATACCTCTGCCTGCAAACTGACTCTGAGCCTGCTGATGACAAGGCTCCTCCTATACTTCTTCTGATCTATGACATTTCTGATGATTCTGATGTGGATAAATCTGATGTTGAAGACCCTGATACATACGGGTATTCTGTTCTTGCCGTCCCAGAGACTATTGCAGTTCCCTAGAAGCTACAATCTGGAGAGACTACAACTACCACTAAGCCCTTGTCTTAGGCCAAAGAGGTTGTCTCCCACCCCTATCTTACTCAGGCAAAACAGTCCCCTGTATTAGTGGACACATCAGAGGAAGCCACTGAAGTTGCAGACACCGTTTTCAAGAATGTATCTGTCTCACTCCCTCTCCAAACCGTATATAAGGAGTTCCCAGGACTAAGATGCATGATTGAGAAATGGGACAAGGAACTAGCTGAGGCGCAGGATATCTTGGCTGTTCTGCCACCCTTTGGATGCACCACCACCCGGGTAGAGATATCTATCCAGAAGGTCAAGATCAAAGCTGTCCTGGACACTGGTTCTCCTGTCAACGTTGTTTCTTCTAAACTGGTGAAGAAACTTAAGCTGGCCCCTGACCTCAACTACCATCAATCCTATGACAAGCTGGTCTCTCCATGACTTGCGCCATTGGCGCGTACTCTGCCTTGCCAATGCAATTTGGTAAACTCCTGTTGGCTGCACCGGCTGTTGTTCTAGAAAATGAGAGCTATGACCTTTTATTTGGTACCCAGTTCCTTCAGGAATATAATGGGATCATCAACCTAAAGGATGGTTATCTTTCTATCTTAGGGTACAAAGTCCCTCTGATCTTTGAGGATCCAATCAAAGTTCCTGGTAAAGGTTTGAAGACATGTACTCTGGATTACCCCACTGGGGTTTTCACCTTTAATACTGAACCCATTCCACCAACATGAAGTGTCCTCCCATGGCTTGTCCTGCAACTGAGGGAATCCCTCTCATGGCCACGTCTGCTGTCACCATCTCTCTAGGTTCTCAGGCCATATAGACTCCCAGATATTATATGAACTACCTGAACAGACTTTCTTAGAGCTGTACTCCCCTCCTTTGCTGGGGCGTAACAAGCCTTACCTTTGTCCTGAAATTCTGGATGTCTCTCACAAGGATCACATTCATTTACTAGTTGCCAACCTTACTGCACTTCCTATGACTGTATCCAGAGGACAGGTTGTTGGTTACAGAAAGTTGTTAAATGCCCCTGAAGTCTTTTCCCTTCATCCTTTTGGAACGTTTCAGATCTTTATCCTATCCAAAAACGAGCCTCATTTCCTATCTCTGTTCACTGCCCAAGACTTCCCTCAGTTGTCCCTGGTACAACAGAAAGAGGTGCTTGATTTACTAGACCAATTCTCAGACATCTTTGCTAAAAATAGCTCTGATTATGGGCTGTCCAAAAGTGTGATTCATCAGATTTACACAGGAAATACTCCTCTCTTTT
The DNA here is from genome assembly GCA_014839935.2 of Entomophthora muscae. NCBI lineage: Eukaryota > Fungi > Entomophthoromycota > Entomophthoromycetes > Entomophthorales > Entomophthoraceae > Entomophthora > Entomophthora muscae. The sequence goes on from QTSX02007205.1 coordinate 190,950, forward strand.
GTTACAAGCCATATTGCCGCAGCTAAGTGGAAGATGCGCAGGTTTCTAAGGAGCTCAAACAACTGCTGGAAGCTGGACTGCTAGCTCCCTCTCAAAGTCCCTGGGCTTCTCCTCTGCTCATCTTAAAGAAAAAGGATGGAGGCCACCGGATTATGATGGACTATTGGAGGTTGAATTCTCTAACCAAGAAAGATTCTTATCCCTTACCGCAAATTGATGATGCTCTTTAACGCCTTGGGGGTTCTAAGTTTTTCTCTGCCATGGATTTGGCGTCTGGTTACTGGCAAGTCAACCTCACTCCTGAAGACCATCAGAAGGCTGCCTTTATCACATCAGAAGGATTGTTTGAACCTACCTGCATGCTGCAAGGGCTCTATAATGCCCCGGCAACTTTCCAGAGAGCTATGGACTCCATCCTGCATGATTTGAAGTTGTGTGTGTCTTAGTCTATCTAGATGATATAACAGTCTTCAGAACAACTTTCACTGATCACCTAGCCCATCTTAAAGAGGTGTTCATAAAGATCTGAGAGGCTGGCCTCAAGCTAAAACCCTCTAAGTGTGCTTTCTTCAAAGAACACCTTTGAATTCCTGGGCCATGAAGTAACCCAAACAGGGATTTGTCCTATGACCAAGAAGGTTGAAGCCATTGAAAAAATGCTCCTGCCCACAAACCTACAAGAAGTACAAGTCTTTCTGGGCATGATGGGCTACTATAGGCAATTCATTCCTGATTTTTCTAATACTAGAGAACCCCTGGCCTAACTGTTGCGTAATGTTCCTTTCAGATGGACCGCCAGCCAACAGCAGGCCTTTGAGACTCTAAAGCAGAAACTCAAAGAAGCGCCCATTTTAGTGTACCCCAATTATGATAAGGAATTCATCTTGTACACTGATGCTAGTGACCTTGCTTTTGGGGCTATCTTGGCTGAGCTCAATGATGAAGGTGTGGACCACCCTGTAGCCTATACTTCCTGTGTGCTAAATAAGCATGAAAAGAATTATAGTGCTACAGATAAGGAGTGCCTTGCTGTGCTGCATGCAGTCAAACAATTCTGCCACTAAATGTATGTTACCCATTTCACTGTTGTCACTGACCACGCTTTGCTCAAATGGTTACAACAACTTAAGGAGTCTGAAGGACGCTTAGCCAGATGGGCCCTCTGCCTGCAAGGTTATGACTTCACTGTGCTCCATTGCCCCAAGATTCAACATCAGAACGCTGATGGGTTGTCCCAAATGCCCATCCTTGCCTTACATCCAGCTGAGGCAGACCGCCTGTACAAGCTAATTGGCTACCCTTCTTCCTGGGAAAGTGAGACAGAAGAGGTTCAACTTGCCCTGTCCAAATTTTATGAAGACACCCTCATACACAACAACCAACTCTTTAAGAAGGTGTGGGGTCAATACCTGCCATACATACACCCCAGTCTTTGCCTCTCCTTGGTGTTGCAAGCTCACAAAGCAACTGGCCATGGAGGCATTGCCAAAGCCTTTGACTGGCTTCAGAAGAATTACTTCTGAGAGAATCTTTGCCTGTTGATCCCAGATGTCATAGCTAGTTTCAGGGACCCACTTTGCGGGGAATAAACTTCCCAGCTGATGGGCCAAGGCCCCTACATTCAAGCCTGCTATGACTGAGCCAATAGGAACTGTGACCATTACAAGATGTCCAAGTTGTCCTAGATAAGTGAATCTTCCAAACATAGAACTGAATTGTTCAAGTAGATAGTAGCCCACCAAGTACGTTAAGAGGTAAAATGACGTAAGGTCTAACCAGAGTAGGTTCAGTGGGTGGGGAAGCAAACAAGCGACTATAATGGAATTTACGTCCCCAATGTCCAGAAGGATATTTGAACCATCCATTGGCAGGGGATTCCTTCTGGTGGGCGTCATCTGGGGAGGAATTATACCAGTTGGTTGTTGGAGTTGGATTTTCCAAGGCATACACCTTGGTCAAGAAGTAGGCTAGAAACAAAGATAGGAAAAGGATTCCCCTCATGGATTCAAAAAAAGGAGTGATATCAAAAATGGAGGTATAGCTTGAAGAGTAATAATCTTTATTGTTGGAACATTTGAATTGAAGAAAAGGTTGGAGTTTATATAGCTTGAAAATAAGGCTAAGCATTTGAGAGGAGTTTAGGAAATGAGATGATTTACCTGAGTCAATCATTTTAAAACCAATTGTTTGAAGTGCAACTTAAATAATTGATCAATCATTTGTAAACTGGCATGGTGTAACAAGAGGACCACAAAAGATCTCATAATCATAAGGCTAATTAAGCAGTTAACAAGTGGAAGATCAAGTGTTGGTAAGTACAGAGCTTGACCTAAAAGCATAGAGAGCGGGTCATCAATAGAACAGGAAGCTAGATGCAGCCAATCAGGATCAAGTCAGTAAGTGACGTTTCCCAGCTTATTATTAACACTTTCAAATTTGAAAGACATTTCAAAAGCGAAAACTGACTGAATAACAAGGTAATAAAAAGGTAAATTAAAGGTTTGTGTTGATCCAGAGCTAACAATACATTCCTTAGAAGGATCTCCGGTTTGAATCCAGTTCCCCAAGCCTTCCAAATACCAAATATTAGTGTTAAGACTGTTGTGTTGTCTTTTTCACTGGATGCCTCTTAAATCTTTGTTCTGGTGTTGATTTGAGACTGTGTTTTTTCCAAGGTTATCAACAAGATTCAAGTAGTCAGGGAAAGAATCCCTGACAGCTAGTTGCCATGACTGCCAACTTCAGAGGCCCCAAGCTGCTTCACATAAATTCAAATTGGTTACCCTTCAACACACTTTTCATATGGTTAGCATTGATGCTGTAGGCCCACTCCCCCACTCACGCTCCAAATGCCGCTTTATCCTGATTGCCGTCACCACTTCAGCAAGTGGGTAGAAGCTCGCCCTACTAAAGACATCACTGCTAAGACTACTGCTGCCTTCCTGATGCAGGATGTTTTATACCCCCATGGCTGCCCTCAAGTGCTGTTGTCAGACAACGGAACCAACTTCAATGTCAAACTTTTAACCTCTGTTGTTGAAACTCTAGGAACTCACCAGTCTTTCTCTGTCCCTATAATCCTTCCACTAATGGGGCAGTTGAGTGTGCCAACTTGACACTGGCTTCTATCATGAAAAACTCACCTACTCTGACGCTGCCAATTGGGATCTATACTTACCTGTTGCACTCTTTGCCTATTGTCTGAGCAGGCATCGGATCACAGGGTACTCTCCCTTTGCCATGTTGTATGGGCGTGAAGCCACCACTCCGTTGCTCTTGTGGTTCCCCTACTCTCCTCTGATAAGGCCATGAACCCTGACAACCACATCAAAGACTTAGTCAACCGCATTATTGACATACAGGCCACTGCCTACACTTCTGCCTATAAGACTAAGATGCTCAAGCTCTCTCCTGACAACACTGGGTGTTCCCCCTTGCCTTAGTTTGATGTTGGTGACCATGTCCTGTACTACCAACATTGTGTGGGTGGGCACACACATAAGCTGGACTCCCTGTGGATTGGTCCTTTAGAGGTGACTTTCAAATGAGGATCTGAGTACACTATAAAGCTCCTCTCCAGTGGTTGTCCTTTTGCTTGCGTACACGCCAAGTTCCTCCGCAAGTATCACCCCCTAAGGCCAATCTAGAGGGGGGCAATGTTGCAAATAATGGCATTCACCATGTTTTTATTTTGCCTTTGGTGGGCCATTTAGAAGACAAATCTCTTGCTTTTGCTTTTGACTCTCAAAATGAACTGTTTTCTGCATCAGGAAATATGATTGTTCAGTTTCCTGACTCTGCGCAACTCACTCACTTCACTCATGCTTGTGGCAAGTGATCCTACTGTCCTGGTAGTTTTTTGTGGTATTCCTAACCATTATATATTACATTTCCTATTTTACCAATAAAATTAAGTTCTATTCACATTTTTGACTTAGTGTCTTCTGTACTTCTGCGCCTCTCTCTAGCCATGCCTAGGAGAGATTATTAATCCAGGGCCGCAAGGTAAACACATTTGCCTTCCCTGTCATCTAACCAAGACTTAGTATGAATCCAATCCTAAGGTTAGGATTCCCTGTTGTGTATCTGTGCCGCGCTGCAGAACACAACAGCTCTTTTGGCAGCCTGCCTGTGCATCTTTCCTTTTACCAGCTATAGACTAGAAATGCATACTGGAACCATCATCAAACACTTTTTACCAGCTATAACTGGAAACACATATCAGCAGGCTCTGTAAAAGAGTGAAGCTGAGCGTAGCACAGCTTTGCTCTTATGGCAGCCTGCCTGACACAACTTTCCTTTTAGCAACTAGAGTTTAACAAAATAGTTTTAAAAGGCCACTGATTTAAATAAACAAAAAAATGTGACTCAACTAGGATACCTGGGCGCGTACCTAGGCAGGATGCTGTAAAAGGGCAAAGCGGGCAAAGCTCAGCTTTGTTCTTTTGGCATCCCACCTGCTACACCACGCTTGTCTTTATTAACTGCTTGAGTCCCAGATGAAGCTCTTTTTATGTTTTTGGCTGGAAAATCAGTCCAAATTTAAAGTCTGATGCAGGCCAACAACAATATCAAGCCTGCCTATCATATAGTCTGGTTTTTTTGGCTGATGTTGCCGCAGGAGGGGTTGTTGGACACTTTGAAGTGTCTTGCAGCATCCTTACCTGCGGCAGTGCTGATCATAGTAAAGAATATAGGAGGCAGGTGTAAATTAGTTTGGGTCAACTAAGAGGTAAGACAGTCAAAAATGAACATAAAAACTTACTTTAATGATTGGAAAGCACCATGTTATCATCCGTTCTAATTGGCTACTTTAAAGCTTAGATGATTAGATTTACTAAGCCAAGGTAAGCCTTCACTAAACACAATACTAACTTTCTCAACTCAAACTTAAACAATTCTTTTCAAATTAAAGGTAAGCTTTGAAATATACATATAATACTAACTGTTTTAAGCATATATGATCAAGAAAATACAAGGTAAGCTTAGTCTGAACAGTTTTGAAGAAAACTTTGATTTATAAAGGTAATAATTTTTAAAAAAAACTAATTTAATTCAAAATAAAATCAAGGTTTAATTTTAGGTAAGCTTTTCATTAAATTTACTAATCTTCTTCAAATCCTTTTAGATGGACTTGGTTCACAGCAGATCTAGGTGTGGGTAAGTTATTTTAACAGATCAAATTTTCTAATATAAATTTAAAACCAGATCTTTGCCCTGAAGTAGATTAAGGTTTGGTAAGCAATGTTTGATCAAAACCTTTTAAAATAAAGCTGCATTTGAACAGGTAATCATTTCAATAATCTACTAACCTTTGATCCTTTTAGATAGACATAGTCTACAGCAGATCTTGGGGTGGTAAATTTTTTTCACTAAATTACCAGCCTAGATTTAAAAACCAGACTTTTGCCTACAAGCAGATCTTGATTTGGGCAAGCCATTTTTTCTAAATTTACTAAACTTGATTAGGGACTCCCAGATTTTTATCATAAAGCCATTCTTGGGCCAGGTAAGCTTTTTGATAAATTACTAACCTTTTTTTAAAAAAAACCCACAAACTTTCCCCCTGCAGCAGATCTTGGGGTTGGTAAGTCATATTTTGCAAATATACTAACCTTAATTTCAAGCCCCAGATTTCTGCCTACAGCAGATCCAGGGTTGGGTAAGGTTTTAGAGTAAACATATATTTTCATAAAAAACTGTTTCTCCAATTTAGTTTTTTAATCCAACTAGCTCTTTTAAACTCAAATTCAAAATCTTACTATTAAGGTAATCTCTTTGACTTCCTTTTTACTTTTATTATCTAGATCTACAAAATCAGACACTGTCTTAGCAAAAATAGGAAATAATGATATCAAAAATCAGAGTACCCTATAGAATTTAACTTATATTTGAAAAGTAAATTAAGATTAATATGTTGTCAATAAAATATGCAGTCACCAACAAATAAAGACTGTATATTAGTAAAAAAGTGTGCTGCAAAATAATATATTAAGCCTATAAACTACAAGATAAAGTTCAGGAAACAAAGAGATTTTTATAACATGTACTTGAGCTTTATGAATTTGGGGAATTATAATTTCCATTAGAGTTCAAAATATATACTGAAAATAAAGAAAATTAAAAGGGCTGTAGTTTCATTATGTGGGAAAAAATTCAGTATTAATAAGAGCTGTTGGATAGATAACCAAAACCAAGTGCTGAACACACATAAGTTATGCACAAAACAAATTTTAAGTGGGCTAATTTTATTGTTAAAATGTATAAAGTGTTGATTTTTATGTGAGAAAACTTGGTGTTATATGTTTGGCTTTGTTTGTGTATTTCAACAGCTCTTAAAAGTACTTTAATTAATCTTCATTCTCTTAAATGCAAAAATAAGCATAATAAAAGGTAGAAACCTCTAATAAAGCCTTGATAATAGTATAATAGAGTATTTACAAAGCATACACTCTTACTTCTCTAATTGAAAGTAGAAATCATAATAAAAATATCCTTTTTATATTAAAAAATACTTTAGATATCATTAAATCATCTTTTAACAACCAGAATAGTAAATAAATTTTAAAAAGACATACTGAACTATCTAAAAGGTATTTCTGCTAGGGAAGAAGAAAAATATAACTGAAAAGCTTTGCAAGAATGGGGCTGAGATAGCATAGCTTTTTTTGGTATCCTACTCACCGCTCAACTTTATATACTCAATGATTTATCTTGTTTTTCATTGACAAATCTAAATAATTTTTACCAAGAAACCATAAGGAGGCTGCATCTTTAAACAAGTTTTTACTAGGTATGAGACCTGGAAGGCATACCAGCAGGCTTTCATCACCCTGGGGTTCATTAAAAAGATTTATGATAAAGATCAATTAAAAGCCAAAAAATTTAAAGTCCAAAAGATATAACTTCAACCCCCTCTTTGATCATAGTTTTTACCAGCTATAACTGGAAACACATACCAGTGGGCTGCCGTAAAAGAGTGAAACTGAGCGTAGCACAGCTTTGCTCTTTTGGCAGCCAGCCTGACACATCTTTCCTTTTACCAGCTATAGGCTAGAAATACATACCAGCAACCATCATAAACACTTTTTACTAGATATAACTGGAAACACATATCAGTGGGCTGCTGTAAAAGAGTGAAGCTGAGTGTAGCACAGCTTTGCTCTTTTGGAATCCAGCCTGACACATCTTTCCTTTTACCAGCTATAGGCTATAAATGCATACCAGCAACCATCATTAAACGCTTTTTACCAGATATAACTGGAAACACATATCAGTGGGCTGCTGTAAAAGAGTGAAGCTGAGCGTAGCACAGCTTTGCTCTTATGGCAGCCTGCCTGACACACCTTTCCTTTTACCAACTAGAGTTTAGCAAAAATAGTTTTAAAAGGCCACTGATTTAAATAAACAAAAAAATGTGACTCAACTAGGATACCTGGACGCGTACCTAGGCAAGATGCCAAAAAAGGTAAAGCAAGAGAAGCTCAGCTTTGTTCTTTTGGTGTCCTGCCTGCCACACCACACTTGCTTTAAATAAACTGTATACTATTGGCTAAAACACAATCAGATGAGCAAGTTGCAGTTTAAAATAGCACATACATTGTATTAAATATAAAAATAACCCCTGTTAATAATGTAATTGGCTGATTCACTTTAAATCTTTATATTTCCCTTTATCAATAATGAACTAAAATTAAACCATATTAGCAAGAATGCACATTATATAATCAACTGTTATTATTGACAATAATGATAAATATATTCATCTCATTCACACAAAAAAATCTATTTTATCTGGCGTTGAAAACAAGTCTTTAAAAAATCAATCTTTAGAATTTGACATGTGTATTGAATACAAATATGGCATGATATTTACCATAAGCCCCATCATTTTAATACTCTTGCTGGTTACTTAAGAAAAATTGAAAAGCTAAAAATAGATTATATTATCCACATTCTTTTTAAAACTCAAACAAAAAGCCTATTCTAAAAATACAGCCCTAAAAAAGTTTATAAAGCAAAGCAGATAAGAGTTCCTGTAGTTTGAATCACAATTCTTTAGTTTAAAAATAGACAAGATCATAAAAGGCAAAGCTATGCTTTCAAAAGGTCATGAAGTTCCAAGCTAAATTAATACTTTCAGCCTTTTGGCTATTTTGGGGGCAAGAGCACAGGACAGCACCAGCCAAAGCAACCCTGAATCAATTGGTAAAGCTATTCATGATGTTTACAAGGCTGATTCATGAGCCTGTGTTGTAAAGCCAACGTCATCACATATACACTATATGATCCTAAAGTTGAGGTTCTTGGTGCTGCTACTAAGAAATGTGTGAATAAGCCTACTGTCATCACATACAAGTTGTATGAGCCTAAAGAGAGGACCTTGGTGCTTCTCCAAGTTAAACATATGGTCTTGAAAAGCCTTTAAATCAGACAGTAATAATCTAACTTGACTTGACTTTGGATCACCATTGGCATTGTTGTAAGAGTGGGTGCCCTTATGTGATTGTATCTTTTGTATTTGGCTCCTGGAGACAACATCCAGGAGGACACAGTGGTAAATCTTTATAACAAAAGATTTGTGGTTTGAAGCTAGCCTTGGGTTGGCCTTCAGGGCAAAATTAAGGGCATGCACCTTAATTTCCTGGAATACAAGAAGAGGAATTCATTTTGGCAAAAAGGAAAAGAAAAGGATTGAAGAATACAAAATTTAACACAAATGTGGATAAACTTGTCTTTATTAGGAGAAGTGATTTTACTTAAATAGTAGACAAGGGTCAATGATCACTCAATAGGTAGACAGAGTGGCAGAGAGAATCATGTTGGGTTGAACTCATAAAAGTATCAGTCAAAGACAGGTATGACATTCCAGAATGGGTGGACATTAATGGTGACCCATTTATGGAAGACAGGGATGTCATGGCCGGGAGTAGTGCCATATCAAGGTGCCATGGTTGTATTCCATCCATCAGGGTACTGCAACACCAATGCCCAATACAGGAAGGGCAAAGAGCGGGAAAAGTACAGCATGTCAGCTGCAAATAGACAATAGGCACCAAGAGAAGGCATCACAACCTCAGCAAGGCTAAGGATGATCAAGATGACCATCCTGTATCTGCTGTGGTCATAGGGAACAACCTTAGCAGTGGGTTGCAAGATTGAGGGATGAGGAGTGGGAGGAATGAAGCTGTTGGCCTGTCCAGGGCTGGGCCCTGGATGGTAGTCCATTGCCACAGGTTCTACTGTTTCTACTAGTTGAAGTGCTGGTGATTGAGCTGGTTGATTCAGTTGCGTCCAAGGTGATAAAAGGATATGGGGAATAAAGGCTAAGACTACTATATGGACAATACACTTTATTAAACGTTTTCTGTGTCTGGCTTGGATGTAGGGAAGTGGATTTTATACCACTCATCTGGTCTTCCCCGGAAATGAATACTGGCAGCTCCTTGGTGAGCTCCAGTAGCCCATTCTTTGATCACAGGTACTTTGAGTGAAGGAGCGGAATTCTTGGGAGCAGGAGTTAGGGTCCCAGGAATCTTGGACTGGGTTAGGGAAGGGAATTTCACTGGATCTGAGCCATTGGATTGGTTAGGTGACTCATGGCTGGGGACTAGGTTTGGAGCATCTGGTTTCATCTTAAATTTAGTCAGATTGGTAGAAGCTGATTGGTGATTAATTATATCAAGTTTAATTATTTGGGGATGAGGTTGCTTTACAGATAAGACTTGCTTGTGGGTGGAGGGATTGCCATCTGCATGTAATCTCCCTGGCTGAGTAGCTCCTCTTTACTTCTTGAACCAATTAAGTAGTTGGAAATTCCAGATGATGTGTGAGTTGCATTGTGTCAGGGACCCACTTTAAGGGGATCAAGCCCCCAATTTGGTGAGCCAAGGCCCCTAAATTAAGCCCTGCAATGGCAGAACCAATGGGCACAGTGACCATGGCAAGATGTTCTAAGTGACCCAAGTATGCAAACCTTCCCATCAGGGAGCTGAAACGACCCAAAAGGTAATATCCTACCATGTACGTCAAAAGATAGAAGGAAGTGTGGGGCCGTACCAATGAGGGTTCAGCAGGTGGAGGAGTATAATGGCAGCTGTAGTGGAACTTTCTTGCCCAATGATCAGAGTGATACTTAAACCATCCATTGGCCAAGGACTCCTTCTGGTGGGCATCATTGGGAGAGGAGTTTTTCAGTTGATAGTGGGGGTGGGATTCTCAAGACCTTTTACAGTTGTAAAAGGGAGACTAGAAACCATAGCAGGAAATAAATTCCCTTCATGGCTTCAAATGATGTTACTAAGAAATAGAAGTGGCAAGATAGGATAAGAAATATTCTTTATTGTTGGAACAATTGAAGTGAATAAGAAATGGGCACTTATATAGCCTTATAATCAAGGCTGAAATATTTGAGGGGATTTTTGGTAAATGAAAGGGGATTTTTATGAGACTATCATGTAAAACTTACCTGTTTAAAGTGGTGGATACATTGTTGCTTAATAATGGGCATACAAAGTTTTATGGAATAACAGGAGCCACAAAGATCTTAAAAGGTTAAGGCTAATTAAGCGGTGTGAGGCCAGAAGATTGCATATCTTATTATATGGAGCCTTGTCCATAAGCATAGAGAGCAGGTCATTGATTGAACGGCTGGCGTGAAGCAGCCAATCAGAGCAAGAGCAGTAAGTGAAGTTATCAGTTCTATTATTAACCTTTTTGCTTTCAAAGTGCTTTTTGAGTTCAAATTTGAATTGAATAGGCAGATAATAAATAGTTAAACTAAATGTGTTGGCTGGCTTCATGTTAATGTTATCTTCATGTCTAGAGTCCTGGGTTTGATTCTTGTTCTGAAAATATTTGAGAGGACACATAGAGTTAAAAATTTTGTTGTTTTGTGCCTTTGTGTTGATAACTACCAACCATTCATTCATATTTAACAGGGAGTCAGGAAAAGAATTCCTGACACATTGGCTTTGGATTCTTCTTTAACTGGATTTTTTGATTAGGAGAAGGCTCTGAGTCATCTTTCTGCAAGTGATGTTTCATCACATCAGTAGGAGTAATGGAATTTGCATTAAGACTTGACTGGATAGTGACAGTTGGGTCAGGATTGGGTTGTGAGTGCAGATCAGGGACAGAAATATCCTGTTCAGAACTGGTAGGCTAGTAGAGACTGAGGGATTTTCCAAGTTATTCAGCATCCCAGTTGATACTGGATTTGCTGAATAACCCAGTAAATATCCTTAAAGTTTATATGGGAGCCACCCGGCTCATTTGTAGCATTGGAGCCAGTGGCTTGCTACTGTTGGGGGCCGCTAGCCCCCCTGGGCCAGTTAAAGTACTTTCCCTGGTTGCTTTGTTAATTTCCGTTGTTGTTATTAAATTGCAACTGACTTCTCTTTTGAAAGTTGGTTCACATCCGCCCTGTTGGTTCATTTGGGGTTCAATTCCCCTGGCAAGTTTATGTGGTTGTCTGCGTTTTTTCTTTGCAATGTTATGTGTGGGTTTGACTCTGGTTGTTGTGTTTCCTTGACTGCTGACCCTTACAGAGGAAATCCCAAAGGTTAAAGAAAAACCTACCCAATCTTTGCACATATCATCATTCAAAGGCTATATTGAAATAGCATTAATGGTGCAATTTCCAACAATATTCCTTGTGATTAAGATTTCATTTACTTTTCAGATTAAATTATTTTCAACCCCATGTTTTTTGCCATGTTGTAATTTTAGATCCAGTTGTTTTTTACTAAACCTGTATTTGTTTTGTTATGGACCTTCACTTTATTTTAATGATATTTTGTTACATATAATAGTTGAAATGGCTAGTTATATCTCCTTGGCTGCCTACAGTTGATTTGGCTAAATATATAATTTTCAAAGACAATCAAACAGCTCTGGTTGTTGATACTAGTTAATCTTTATTAATACAATAGTGATAGTGAGGCAACCTTCATAGGGGAAGGAAGAAATTAATACAGAAATAATACTTTTATTGACATATTAATTTGGATTTTAATATGAAGATATTGTGATTTGATCCTAATAAGATTGAAGGATCAAGTATGAGTAGGGGAGATAGTGTGACAGGTTTGCATGTGACTGAGCTATCTTGGCAGAAAGGAAGAGGAAGAGGGTTAGATAAATGTAAGGTTGGAGGTTTAAAATCTTCTCATTTAGAACACTTCTCATTTATGGAGTTGGTCTTCTTCTGAAGGGACATCAGGGAGAGGTCTAATCTTGATGACATATGCCTGATAGTTCTGTAAGTTGCTGGAAGTAGGAGAAAGGTGCTGAAATGGTCTTCTTTGCTTGTTTCAAATCCCATACCAGAGTCTGGCTGGACTTTCACAGGGGAGGCAGGTCAGGCTTGAAAGGCCATGTACACAATTGGCGCAATCCTGACTATATAATTCACAGCAGTGGCTAGGGGGTGCCAACTTTCAGTATGGGACACAACCTTATTGGCCAGCCCCAATACTTTTTAGACAAACCCAACTTACTGAAATCCTGGGCAGGAGGCACGTTGGGCAAGTGGGAGTGGAAGGGATCTCCTTCATGATAGTTGGATTTGGGCCTCTATAATATCCAGTAGGAAGATCCAGGTAGTGATGTAAGTGATTACATCTCTTTCACAAGTTCAACATCAAAAACTGCACAAAAGATTAGATATGGTGAGACCAAAATAGCATTTTTAAATGTGAAACCAAGTAATATGATGGATTATGAATTGATTAATGAGTTTGTATCAAATACATATTTAAATTTGATTAAGAAATGCTCTATTGTGCGTAAAATCAAAAGCAAAAACAAAAACGGCTTTAAGCAGTTCAAAAACAAAAATTCTATTAAAAATTTGAAAAACCAAGCTACAGATGAAGAATCCAGCAATGGAAACAAAAGAGTGTTTACAATGAGCTCCAATAACCCCAAATTAGCCAATCAAACAAAAATTAAATGCTCAAATCTACACCAACAATATTCAGGGGAACCAGCCAGCCAATCAGTTAAGTCAAATAAAACAAGCCAAAGAAGAACCATTCATCCAGACCTAAAATACAACCACAATACAGAAGAATAAGCCAAGCAATAACCCAAATTACTTCTTCTTTCATTGCAGGCTGCAGCCTACTGCAGACCTGCAAAGCAATACTTTCCAAACTTACAATTGCAGGATGGCCTGGTAACCACTATGTTCCTTTCCCTAATTCACTTCAGTATTTAAACTGAATATTTTCTCTTGAGCAAATTGCTCTAACAATTTTTATTCCTATCAACCCAATAAATCTATATTTTCAAACATCTAAACTTGATTAGTAGATTCAAAAGGTTCCCCCTTCAACAACATGAAGTTCATATTCCTTGTATGGGCTTTCTGTCTGTTGATCAGTTATGGGCATGCCAATGTGAAATTTGAAACTCCCAAACCAAATCCCACAGATAAATCAGAAGATTCAATTTGGTATTTTTTTGGTCCACGCTGTCGCCATGCTCCATACGTAGAAACAACACAATTCCCTCCCATAATACATCCCAAGGCCTCCTGGTTAATCTTGGGGTACACCAGCGTCTATTACCTGTTGAACCACTTTAATCCCTTTTGGGGGAGATTCTTCTTATTTGGTCATCTCTTGCACATGTTAATGATAGGAATTCCAGTAGGGTCTACTCTGGTCAAATTCAACTTAGGAGCTCTCCTTCATTCAATTGGAAAGAGACTACCCAATGAGTGAATCCCTGACAGTTTGTTGGAGCCCCCACTGAACCACCTTATGGGTAGTCCAGGTTGACACTTTACCTACAAATTCATCTTCTATGTTGCCCTCATCAAGTGCCTTGCCCTTTTAATTATCACTTTCACAGTAAGCTTCACTGTATACAAGATTCTGTACATTTTTTGAAAACCTTCCACCTCAGAACCAATTGTCCCCAGAACCAACAACCAGGTCCAAACAGTGGTCCTGAACACACTATCTGCTGTTGCTCCAGGAGATAACAAAGGAAACAAGATCCTTATGCTCCTGGCCTTTTCCAAGTCCCTGTTTGAACCCTCACCCAAAAAATTCACCACCAATGCGCAGAAATTGTGTCATGTGGTGGAAAAATTACCAGTAAGTCCCACCTTTGGTACACCAAGGCGACTCTACAAGGAGAGAACCTCCTTAACAACTACAACCGGTTCTGTGACACCCTCCTAGCTACAGTATCACCCGCTCCAAATCCAGATCAGCAGAGGAACCTAATCTCTGCCCTCTACCAGGGAAGAATTTCAGCTTGATATTATGCCAAAGAGTTTACCTGCCTCAAGAATGACATTGGAATGAGTAAAAATGAAGCCTGCTACCTGTTCTGCAAAAATCTCTCCTTCAAGCTAAAGAACTTTCTTGCCCATCATGAGTTGCCAACTGACTTTGACACCATGGTCAAAGAAGTGATCAAGTGGTCCATCAAGGCAAAGCAGCTCCCATCTTGGGCTAGCCTGAGTGCCCTGTTCCCTCCCCTGCAGATGTTATTAAGGAAACCCAAAACCCCTCTCAAAGGTCCAGGGAGACGTTCCCAAGGGACTAATTCCCAAGGAGGGATGGTGTTACCAATTCTCAACAGAGGAAAAACAGTGCCAAACACAACTGGGACTCTGTATGTATTGTGAGAAGGCTGGAAATTCAGCCAAGAACTGCCAAGCCTTGGCCAAGGTACAATCTCCCACCACTCTTTTAGCTAGTTCTTCAAATAAAGAATCTTCTCAATCTTATGCCCTATTACCATTTGAGCTAGGTTCTTCTAAATCCCCTTGGGAAGTAAAAGCCCTACTGAACACAGGCGCCATGGAAAACTTCATAAGTAGCTGCCTGGCCCAACAATTGGGTCTCCAGCAAGGACCTTCTGCGTTAGTGACCTTAGCCAATAAATATGGCACCAAAGTAACTAGAATTGAGGGGAACCTAGGAGTCAAGGTAGGAAATAACCTATTCAACATCATGATGTCCTCCTGTCAGGGATTTCTTCCCTGACTACATAAATTATTTAGAGGCCTCTACCCCAAACACCAAAGAAAAGGAAACTAGCAGTCAACTTTTAAACATTCAGGTTGACTCTGGGGTTTGCCCAGACAGGGATTGAACCTGGAACCCTAACAACAATACAAATGTTAGTCAAAACTTAAGCCATTCAAATACATTACCTATTTATGTGATATTGATTGAAGCAATTTTTGCTTTTGAATTCAAAAACCACTTCAAAAAATTTAATATCTTAAGAAACAACATCACCTACCATCTTGTTTCTGATTGGCTGAGCCAACCATCTTTGGCACTTGTTGAGCCACTCTACTTAACTTTAAGACAAGCTCTGCACTTGATGTTCCCTGTTAATCAAACAATATGCCGCTTATTTAAAATTAATATTGTGTCTTGTATTTGGTGCTTCTCAATACTCCAGGGTTTAAAATACCATATTAAGTTCCAAGTGTATCTACACTTAACACAGGTATTTATTTTCAGCCATATTTTATTGAAAATCCATGGGAAATCCCTCTCATTTCCCCCCAATAACCACTTAAATGTACCAGCCTTCATTTTTAAGCTATTTAAGTTGGCATTCCTTATCAATGCTACTTGTTTCAACAATAAAGACTTATATTACTATACTCCTGCCCACACTTATCTTTTGATTTCTCATTTGAAACCATGAAAGGAATCTTATTCCTGTTCTGGTTTCTAGTCCTCCTGCTTACAGTTGTATTAGGTCTTGAAAACCCTACCCCCACCACTGACTGACATAACTCCTCTCCCAATGATGCCCACCAGGAGGAGTCTCTGGCCAATGGGTGGTTCAAGTATCCCTCCAGCCACTGGGGAAGAAAGTTAAATTATGGTTGCAACACCACTCCTCCTCCTCCAGTAGAACCCTCTCTGGTTAGACCTAACACATCTTTCTACCTGTTGATATAATTGGTAGGGTATTCTCTATTGTGTCAGTTTAGCTCAATGATAGGTAGATTTGCTTATTTAGGACATTTGGGCCATCTCACCATGATCACAGTACCTATTGGATCATTAATTGCAGGGCTCAATTTAGGGGCTTTGGTCCACCAGGTAGGGAACTTGTTCCCTGTCAAGTGGGTCCCTGACAGTTTGTTGGAACCCATCTTGGGCTTCTTGCTTAGAAGCTCAGAATCAACCCCTTCAAGTTACCTGCTTTACAACGCACTCATCAAGAGCCTGGCAGTCACCTTGATTACCACTATTGTCAGCCTTACCATCTATCATCTGGTTTGCCTCTGCATGCATAACAAGACCTCTGTTGCCTCCAACGCATCTGCACCTCAACAGGTTTAAAACCAAACCGTGGTACTAAACCAGATTTCAGCAGTATCCCCAGACAACAATGAAGGAAACAAGACCCTGATGCTCCTGGCCTTCTAACAGTCACTGTTTGAAACATCTCCCGCACAATTTCAGACCAACACACAGAAGGTACACCATGTGGTCAAAAATCTTACAGTCAAGGCGCGTGTCTGGTACGCCAAGGCCACCCTCCAAGGGAAGAAGTTACTAGACAACTACCCTGATTTCTGCAACTCCTTGTTGTCTACTGTAGTGCTGGCACAAACCACAGAAGAACTCAGAGACTGCATAAATACCTTATACCAAGGCAGAATGGCCATCAAGGACTATATTGAAGAATTCTCTCACCTTAAGAAAGCAATTGGGACAACTGATTCTGAGGCCTGCTACCTTTTCCAGAAAAAAACTGTCCCCTGAGCTCAAGAACTTCCTGTCCCATCACATATTGCCTGATAAGTTCTCTAAACTTACCAAAGAGGTCTTGAAATGGTCCTCCAAGGTAAAACAGCTTCCTTCTTGGAACAACACCAAGACTCTGCCCGCCTGAAACTCACCATGCCCTGTCAAGGTTCCTAAGGAACTAGTCCCAAAACCCAGGGGAGGTTACCAATTGGCCCCCAAAGAGAAACAACGTCAAGTCTGCAAAGGACTATGCCTTTACTGTGAGCAATCAGGTCATTCTGCTAAAGATTTCCAGGCACTTTTCAAGGTACAATCTGCTTCAGGCCATCTTCTTTCAACCACAGATGTCAATAAATCTTTAACCCAGCCTTACGCTCTTTTGCCATTTTTTCTAGATCACAAATTTGGAACTACTTCTAGCTATGCAATGATTGACATGGGAGCAATGGGGAACTTTATTGATCAAGACCTTTTGACATCTTTAGGTTTGAGACCTCATGACTAGCATCTGTAAGACTTGCCAAAGGTACACCTGCCTGAGTATAACTTCTTTTCAAACCCCTCCACGCTCAAGTTGGGAACAACTCATACCACCTACCCACCTCTACACTCTCTAACTTGGCATTCCTGTCTGTTGTAAATTGCACTATTAATGCTATTTTGATTTGCCCTTCATATATAGATAGTTGCAAAGATTTAACTGGTTTTGCCTTTGAGTTTGGAAATTCCTTACCTTCTGCAATTGGGTCTGGTTCAATTTCCATCCATTCTGGATTATTGTACCTGTCTTTGACTGATCCTGGTATGACCTCATCCCAGTGTGACCCCCTCAGCCACTCTGTCTTCCTATTGAGTGACACCGCCTCTTGTTAACTATTTAAAGTAGAATTATTACTCCTAATAAAGACAAGTTTATCCATATTTGTGTTGGCTTTTATAATCTTCAAGCTTTTCCTGTCCTTTCTTCCAAAAAAGACTTTTATATCTCGTTTTCCAGGAAATTAAGGTATGTGTCCTTAATTTGCCCTGAAGGCTAACCCAAGGCTAGCTTCAAACCTCAAATCTTTTGTAATAAAGATTTCCCGCCGTGTCCTCCAGGATGTCATCCCCTGGAGCCAAACACAACAAATTTGTGCTCACTACAGGGGCTGCAAGCCCCTTGGATACCCTGTTGTTGTGAATAATGGCATTCACCATGTTTTGATTTTGCCTTTGGTGGGCCATTTTGAAGACAAATCTCTTGCTTTTGCTTTCAACTCTCAAAATGAACTGGTTTCTGCATCAGGAAATATGATTGTTTGGTTTCCTGACTCTGCGCAACTCACTCACTCCACTCATGCTTGTGGCAAGTGATCCTACCATCCTGGTAGTGTTTTGTGGTATTCCTAACCACTATATAATCCATTTCTTATTTTACCAATAAAATTAAGTTCTATTCATATTTTTATCTTTGTTTCTTCTGTACTTCCGCGCCTCTCTCTAGCCACGCCTAGTAGAGATTATTCATCCAGGGCCGCAAGGTAAACACATTTATCTTCCCTGTAATCTAACCAAGACTTAGTACAAATCCAATCCTAAGGTTAGGATTCCCCGTTGTGTATCTGTGCCGCGCCTCAGAACACAAAAAAATGGTGCTCACTACAGAGCTGTAAGCCCCTTGGCTACCTCTTTTGCATCTACGTTTTCAGGTCCCTTGCCTCTGCCTATTTGGGAGTCAACCTTGCCTGAAATTACCAGCTCTTCTATTGAGGAAGACATTGCTGACCTGCCTATTGTCCCTACTGTACTGAACCTTGGGAATGGTCCCCGCCTAGCTGCTTACCCCATGGGTACCCCTGACTTGGAACAAGTCATGGCAGTAGCCCTTGGGATAGCTTGGGACAGGGCCATCCCTTGCCTCCAGCTACAGTTTAGCCATGCCAAATACTATGAGTTAATTGTGGTCCCTCAGTTTCCACAACATCTTCTCTCAGCGGCTGGCTCTGCTGAACACCTGCTGTCATCCAGTACAGCCCGCCTTGGCCCACCACCAGATGGTGTTGGGACTCCACGTTCAAGAGATCTTGTCTCTACAAGCAGCTGTTACCCATCATTGGGACCAGTTTGCCGCCTACCAATAATGGATTCATTCCCTGTTCTCCCTGGTATCTGACCATCAGCGTGATTTGGTCACTTCTCAAACACATTTAGTCAATTCTATTGAGCAAATGTGCCAGTCCATTGCTGAGTACATTAGGGAGTGACTACATGAGTTTCACCAGTTAGAACAACCCTGGAAAACTCAAGTAGACTCCACCCTAAACACTTATCTCTCTGACTTTGAACGCCTAGTGCAACAGCTCAATGCATTCAGTGTCTATTCCTTTGAGCAATTGCAACAGGTAGCTGACCTTGCTGCCCAAGGTCTAAATGAACTCAGTGCGGAATTTGATCAAGAGAGAGCTACCACTGCTGCAGCTATAGCCAAACTTCAGAGTCAGGTGAATGAGCTGTCTACTCTCAAACCTAATGTTCCGCCTTCTCCTCCTGCTGATGATCTGGTGAAAAGAGAGCAGAGGATCTGGGAGGCCATCCAAGAATTATGCGCTTTCACTTGTAGCCAAGGACTTCCTACTGAAATGCCTTAACCTGACCCCCAGGTTCTTGCGCTGACTGCTCAGGTTGCTGAACGACAGCAAGAAGTTGCTGCTTTACATGAGGTAGTGACAGCCTCTGCTAGCCCACTTGGGGTTAACAAGGAAGATGGCTGTTGTGCTGGTTTGGCAGGAGCTCCTTGGATCCACTATGCTAGGGAGTTGATTTCCCTGGCTAATGAGGTGGACCATTTGAAACAAGATAAGACTGAGTTGGACAGAGACATACAGGAGATGAGTGAGCTGATTGATTTGGTAAACAACAGATTTTCCCCCTGCCTATCAGTGGGGCCATCCCTTACTTTGCAGCTGGCTGAACTCTCTACTGTTGTCACTACCCAAGGACAACGCCTAGACGTTACTGAACAACAGACTACTCTAGCCAACACTACAGGTGCCAGAACTACTGAGACTCTGACAACTCTTGAAGAAAGTGTTTGACAACTATAGGTTAGACAACCCCCTCCAAATCTGAAGCTGAGTTCTCCCCACGCATAAATGTACTTGATAGCAGCAATGGTGGTCCAGCTCCCAAGGCACACTTCAAGCCTACTTTCAAGCAAGTCTTTGATCCAAAAACCTCATTTATTGCAGCTTTCTTAACTATTTATGAGACTGCCATGAGGCAAGCATCAGATGAGGCTAAGAAGGAACACATTCTAACCTGTCTACACCTGACCTGTCAAGAAGTAGTTGTGCCAGAGCTGCCAACCATTGAGACCTGGAAAGACATGAAACAGCTCCTGATTGATGAGTTTGGTGGTGATCTTATCCTGGAGGTGTAAAGGATGCCTTCATGCACATATCTTTCAAGCCCAAAGAGATGTTAGCTCGAATTTGCAGACAGATTTTACATGGAGGGACAACAATTAATAACAAGCAGACAATTGACAGTGCATGAAGCGTATATGGCCTGTGCCCAGGCCCTCAAGGTGAATCAACTTATGTGTCTTCATTTCAAGGCCCACAAAGCTATGCTGTCCTCCATGAAAAGTATAAAGACACTGCTACAATATATGCATCTTACCCATTCTAGGGCAGTTGTTTGGAAGAGTTGTGCTGCTTCCAACTCTGGATCTTCTTCTTGCGGCCCTTGTATCCTCACTATGAACTCCCAAAATCCTCCTTGACGTCAGGGTTGCCACAACTGCGGTCAGATAGGTCACCACTTTTGCGTCTGCACAAATCTGCGGGTTGAAGGAGCTGATCTCAAGGATCAGTCGGGAAAAGAACAGACAACATAGAGGCAGAGACGCTCTCAGTTGACAATTCTTCCCAGTCTTCTTCTGTACCTCCACCTGCTACTGACTCTGAGCCTGCTGATGATGAAGCTCCTCCTATCCTCCTTCTGTTCCATGACATTTCTGAAAATTCTGATGTGGGTAAATCTGATGTTGGAGACCCTGATACATACGGGAGTTCTGTTCTTGCCGTCCCAGAGACTATTGCAGTTCCCTACAAGCTATATCTGGAGAGACTACAACTACCACTAAGCCCTTGTCTTAGGCCAAAAAGATTGTCTCCAACCCCTATCTTACTCAGGCAAAACAGTCCTCTGTATTAGTGGACTCATTAGAGGAAGCCACTGAAGTTGCAGACACTGTTTTCAAGAATGTATCTGTCTCACTCCCTCTCCAAACCGTATATAAGGAGTTCCCAGGACTAAGATGCATGATTGAGAAATGGGACAAGGAACTAGCTGAGGCTCAGGATATCTTGGCTTTTCTGCCACCCTTTGGATGCACCACCACCCGGGTAGAGATATCTATCCAGAAGGTCAAGATCAAAGCTGTCCTGGACACTGGTTCTCCTGTCAACGTTGTTTCTTCTAAACTGGTGAAGAAACTTAAGCTGGCCCCTGACCTCAACTACCATCAATCCTATGGCAAGCTGGTCTCTCCATGACTCGCGCCATTGGCGCGTACTCTGCCTTGCCAATGCAATTTGGTAAACTCCTGTTGGCTGCACCGGCTGTTGTTCTAGAAAATGAGAGCTATGACCTTTTATTTGGTACCCAGTTCCTTCAGGAATATAATGGGATCATCAACCTAAAGGATGGTTATCTTTCTATCTTAGGGTACAAAGTCCCTCTGATCTTTGAGGATCCAATCAAAGTTCCTGGTAAAGGTTTGAAGACATGTACTCTGGATTACCCCACTGGGGTTTTCACCTTTAATACTGAACCCATTCCAACAACATGAATTGTCCTCCCATGGCTTGTCCTGCAACTGAGGGAATTCCTCTCATGGCCACGTCTGCTGTCACCATCCCTCCAGGTTCTCAGGCCATCATAGACTCCCAGATATTATATGAACTACCTGAACAGACTTTCTTAGAGCTTTACTCCCCTCATTTTTCTTGGGCGTAACAATCCTTACATTTGTCCTAGAATTCTGGACGTCTCCCACAAGGATCATGTTCATTTACTAGTTGCCAACCTTACCGCGCTTCCTATGACTGTATCCAGAGGACAGGTTATTGGTTACAGAAAGTTGTTAGATGCCCCTGAAGTCTTGTCCCTTCACCCTTTTGGAACGTTTCAAGACTTTAACCTACCCAAAAACAAGCCTCAAGTCCTATCTCTGTTCACTGCCCAAGACTTCCCTCAGTTGTTCCCAGTACAACAGAAAGAGGTGCTTGATTTACTAGACCAATGCTCAGACATCTTTGCTAAAGATAGCTCTGATTATGGGCTGTCCAAAAGTGTGATTCATCAGATTTACACAGGAAATACTCCTCCCTTTTGTTCCAAGCCATATTGCCGCAGCCAAGTGGAAGATGCGCAGGTTTCTAAGGAGCTCAAACAACTGCTGGAAGCTGGACTGCTAGCTCCCTCTCAAAGTCCCTGGGCTTCTCTCTGCTCATCTTAAAGAAAAAGGATGGGGGCCACCGGATTGTGATGGACTATTGGAGGTTGAATTCTCTAACCAAGAAAGATTCTTATCCCTTACCGTACATTGATGACGCTCTTCAACGCCTTGGGGGTTCTAAGTTTTTCTCTGCCATGGATTTGGCGTCTGGTTACTGTAAAGTTGACCTCTCATCTGAAGACCATCAGAAGGCTGAGCTCATCACATCAGAAGGATTGTTTGAACCTACCTGCATGCCGCAAGGGCTCTGTAATGCCCCAGCAAATTTCCAGAGGGCCATGGACTCCATCCTGCATGATTTGAAGTTGTTGTGTGTCTTAGTCTATCTAGATGGTATAACAGTCTTCAGCGTAACTTTCACTGATCACCTAGCCCTTCTTAAGGAGGTGTTCATAAAGATTTGAGAAGCTGGCCTCAAGTTAAAGTCCTTTAAGTGTGCTTTCTTCAAAGAACACATTTGAATTCCTGGGCCATGAAGTAACCCAAACGGGGATTTTTCCTATGATCAAGAAAGTTGAAGCCATTGACAAAATGCTCCTGCCCACCAACCTACAAGAAAAACAAGTCTTTCTGGGCATGATGGGCTACTATAGACAATTTATTCCTGATTTTTCTGATACTAGCAAACCCCTGGTCCAACTGTTGTGTAATGTTCCTTTCAAATGGACTGTCAGCCAACAGCAGGCCTTTGAGACTCTAAAGCAAAAACTCAAAGCAGCGCCCATTTTAGTGTACCCCAATTATGATAAGGAATTCATCTTGTACACTGATGCTAGTGACCTTGCTATTGGGGCTATCTTGGCTCAGCTCAACAATGAAGGTGTGAACCACCCTGTAGCCTATACTTCCCATGTGCTAAATAAGCATGAAAAGAAATATAGTGTTACAGAGAAGGAGTGCCTTGCTGTGCTGCATGCAGTTAATAATTCCGCCTCTACGTGTATGATACCCATTTCACTATTGTCACTGACCACGCTTTGCTCAAGTGGTTACAACAACTTAAGGAGCCTGAAAGACGCTTAGCCAGATGGGCCCTCCACCTGCAAGGTTATGACTTCACTGTGCTCCATTGCCCCAAGATTCAACATCAGAACGCTGATGGGTTGTCCCAAATGCCCATCCTTGCCCTACATCCTGCTGAGGCAGTCCTCCTGTACAAGTTAATTGGTTACCCTTCTTCCTGGGAAAGTGAGACAGAAGAGGTTCAACTTTCCCTGTCCAAATTGTTTCAAGCACCCTCATACACAACAACCAACTCTTCAAGAAGGTGTGGGGTCAATACCTGCCATATGTGCGCTCCAGTCTTTGCTTCTCCTTGGTGTTGCAAGCCCATAAAGAGACTGGCCATGGAGGCATTGCCAAGACCTTTGACTGGCTTCAGAAGAATTACTTCTGGGAAAATCTTTGCCTGTTGATCCAGATGTCATAGCTAGTTGCCATGACTGCTAACTTCAGAGGCCCCAAGCTGCTTCTCACAAGTTCAAATTGAGTTCCCCCTCAACACACTTTTCATACAGTTAGCATTAATGCTGTAGGCCCACTCCCCTGCTCAAACTCTGAATGCCGCTTTATCCTGATTGCTGTCAACCACTTCAGCAAGTGGGTAGAAGCTCGCCCTACTAAAGATATCACTGCTAAGACTACTGCTGCCTTCCTGCTGCAGGATGTTTTCTACCGCCATGGCTGCCCTCAAGTGCTGTTGTCAGACAATGAAACCAACTTCAATGCCAACCTTGTAACCTTTGTTGTTGAAGCTCTAGGAACTCACCAGTCTTTCTCTGCCCCCTATAATCCTTCCACTAATGGGGCTGTTGAGCGTGCCAACTCAACACTGGTTTCTATCATGAAGAAACTCACCTACTCTGATGCTGCCAATTGGGATCTATACTTACCTGCTGCACTCTTTGCCTATTGTCTGAGCAGGCGTTGGATCACAGGGTACTCTCCCTTTGCCATGTTGTATGGGCGTGAAGCCACCACTCTGTTGCTCTTGTGGTTCCCCTACTCTCCTCTGATAAGGCCATGAACCCTGATAACCACATCAAAGACTTAGTCAACCGCATCATTGATATACAGGCCACTGCCTACACTTCCGCATATAAGACTAAGGTGCTTGAGCTCTCTCCTGACAACACTGAGGGCTCCCCCTTGCCTGAGTTTGATGTTGGTGATCATGTTTGGTACTACCAACACTGTGTGGGTGGGCGCGCACATAAGCTAGACTCCCTGTGGAAGGTCTTTAGAGGTGACTTTCAAACAAGGATCTGAGTACACTATAAAGCTCCTCTCCAGTGGTTGTCCTTTTGCTCGCGTACACGCCAAGTTCCTCCGCAAGTATCACCCCCTAAGGCCAATCTAGAGGGGGGCAATGTTGCAAATAACGGCATTCACCATGTTTTTATTTTGCCTTTGGTGGGCCATTTTTAAGACAAATCTCTTGCTTTTGCTTTTGACTCTCAAAATGAACTGGTTTCTGCATCAGGAGTTATGATTGTTTGGTTTCCTGACTCTGCGCAACTCACTCGCTCCACTCATGCTTGTGGCAAGTGACCCTACCATCCTGGTAGTGTTTTTGGTATTCCTAACCACTATATAACCCATTTCCAATTTTACCAATAAAATTAAGTTCTATTCACATTTTTGTCTTTGTGTCTTCTGTACTTCCGCGCCTCTCTCTAGCCACGCCTAGTAGAGATTATTCATCCAGGGCTTAAGGTAAACACATTTGCCTTGCCTGTCATCTAACCAAGACTTAGTATGAATCCAATACTAAGGTTAGGATTCCCCATTGTGTATCTGTGCCGCGCCACAGAACACAACACCTGTTCCCACATGCATTCTCTGGTCCCTCTCCCTTTGTTTCCAAAGTACCAGATCAACCTAAAGTTTCTGCACCCTCTAGAATAAGACATTAACAAAGCTCCTGCAAATCCTATGGTATTGGTTCTGTCTCCTGGGCCCTTGTGGGCCCCCCTTCCTGCTTTTCCCTCTCAACTATGAGCAAGCCTGTACTGCCGCCCGCTCCCTTCTTCACTCTGGCACGGTAGCCATGCACTCTATCCCTGGCCTCTGTCCCAGGTACGCCTTTGAAGACCTGTACTCCTTCCTTTTGGACTTTAGTCTCCCCCCCACGTTGATGTAATCCATGGGTACTATTGGCGTGTTGGTTAACCAGTTCATCTAACCTGCCCTAGTTCACCACCAACTTGCCTTGAGATCCCAGAATCAACTGCTAGATGTGGTAGCCTCCGCCGTCTCAAATAACCACGCTCAAAATATGGCCTACCAAGAATGGTCACACAGTCTCTTTGTTTGTATTTCTGACAACCAGCGCAACTTGTTGGCGTCACAGAAGTATTTAACCACCTCCCTGAATTCCCTTTGTTCCTTGCTCCCTGGATACATAAAGAATTGACTATGCAAATTGGATGAACATAAGGCAGCCTGGCGTGAGCAAATTGAGGCTTTTCTGCTTAACCATCAGCAGGATTTTGAGACTCTGGTTAGTGAACTCAATCAATTCAGGGAGCATGTCAACTCACAACTCAAATTGATAGGGGCTCATGTCAATACTTGGGGCCGCCACCTGCAGCATCAATATGGTCTAGATAAGGCTGCACTAGGCAATACTCTATACCAGGTGCAAAATTATGTGGATGACCAGGTGGCTTCTATTGAAGTGACTCCTCCTGCTCCTCCTGTTGGGACCCCATCTGATTTTGAAACCAAAGTATGGGAGGCCATTGCTGAGCTCAAGGCTACCACTTGACGCCAAGCTTCTGTGCAGCCTCCCCCTCCAGTCAAACCTATGCCTGACCCTTGTATTGCCTCCTATACTGATCAGGTGGCTACCTTACAAGGTGAAATTGAGTACTTAAGACAGTGCCTCTCTAATTCTGAAGATTTATCATCTGAATCTGAAGATGAAGAAGAAGGTGAAGTTGTTAATACTCCCGCTCATGACAATTATGGTTGTTGCCCTGGTCTAGAAGGTCAACTCCAGGTCCACTGTGCGCGTAATCTAGATCAACTTGCCAAAGTGACAAATGATGTAGTTGACAGGCAAGACGCTTTGGAAAGAGAGGTCCAAAACCTCTTCCGCTTTAAAGAGACTCTAAATGGACAAGTTATCCCCTTGGTTTCTCAGACCACCTCCTTGGCTACCCGTGTCAATGGGATTGCTGGCACCTTGGCAGTACAACAAATCAAGATTGATGAATTTGGGACTGCTGCCACAACTGCCTGAGACATTAGTGGGCAGAATAGCTCTACCTTGGACACTTTAGAGGAAAGCCTTCAACTTCTCTGGGCTAGACAACCTAACGCTGAATCTGAGTTTGAGGGCAACCTTCACATTAACGTCCTCAACCCTGGTGAAAAAAGCCAGTCCTTGTCCTCGTCCATTAACCTGAATTATAAGCCAACCTTCAAGCATATATTTGATCCCAAGACCTCAACCATTGCTGCTTTTCTGACCATTTACAAAACTGCAATGCGTAGGGCTACTGACAAACTCAAGAAGGAACACATCCTTACCTGCCTCCATCCCACTTGCCAGGAAGTTGTGGTCCCTGAGCTCCCTTCTATTGTCACCTGGGAGGATATGAAACACCTTCTTATTGAAGAGTTTGGAGGAGACCTCAGTTTAGAAGTCAAGAAAGATGCATTTATGCATATTGCTTTCAAACCCAAGGAGACCCTGATTGAGTTTGCAGATTGTTTCTACATTGAAGGCCAGCAGTTAATTATTAGTCAACAGTTAACGCCCCGGGAAGCCTACACAGCTTGTTCAAATGCTTTGAAGGTGAACCAGCTTTTATGTCTACACTTTAAGGCACACAAGGCTTCATTCACTTCCATGAAGAGTATTAAGACGCTCTTACAAGACATGCATTTGACACATGGAGGTACGGTGGTGCGTGAGAACAAGACCAATAATGCTGGGACCACCTCTTGTACACTGTGCATTATGACTCTGAGTACTAGTGGACAAGCTAAGAGACAGGGCTGTCATAACTTTGGCCAAACCAAACACCACTTGCGCACTTGCACTAATCCTCAAGTGGAAGGTTGCAATCCCAAGGAGCAGGCGGGAAAAGAGAGGTCAGCTTAGAAACAGAGACACTTTCTGCTGAAAAATCTCCCCCTGTCTCCCCCTGATCCTCTGTCTGATGAGGAAGCTCCCTCTTTCTCTGTCCTAACTATCCTTCATCTGTTTCACAACCTCTCCAGTGATTCAGAGCCTGACAATTCTGATAGTGAAGACTCTGATAGTTATGGCTACTCCGTCCTGGCTGTTCTGGAAACTATCCCTGTACCCTACAAGCTTTACTCTGGGAAGACTACCACCACTTCCTGGATACCTCCAAGTGAAGCTAAGTCCATGGTGGCTTGCCCTTACCTAGCTCAAGCCCATTGACCTCCTGTCTTGTTTGACTCCTCTGAGGAAGCAGCCAAGTTAGCCAAAGCTCTTTTCCACAACTTAACCATATCTCTTCCACTACAGACTGTGTATAAGAAAATCCCTGTGTTACGGTGTATGCTGGCCAAGTGGGAAAAGGAGCTAGAGGCTGCGCAAGATGTGTTGGCAGTCTTGCCTCCCTTTGGGGAAGGTACAACCCGTGTGGAAGTATCAATCCAAAAGGTCAAAATCAAGGCCATCTTGGACACGGGTTCCCCTGTCAACGTGGTATCTTCCAAGTTAATGAAGAAACTTAAATTTGGCCCCTGACCTCAACTACATGCAGTTGTATGGCACAGCTGGCATGGCCCAAACTTGAGCCATTAGTGCCTACTCCGCTCTACCCATGAGGTTTAGGAAACTCCTTATTTCTTCCCCTGCTGTGGTCCTAGAGAACAAAAGCTATGACCTCCTGGTTGGTACTCAGTTCCTCCGCAAATATAACAGAATTGTAAATTTATAAGATGGATACCTTTTGCTCTTGGGATATGAAGTTCCTTTGATTTTTGAGGAACCTCCGCGCCTTCCAGGCAAACATCTTAAAACTTGTGTGCTTAAGTACCCTACAGGACTCTTCTCACTCAAGTATAGGACTCACTCCTCCAACATGTGTACCCCCCTCCTTCCTGCCCTGCAGAAGAAGGAGTACCTCTGCTAGCGCCAGCCTCTATCACCCCCCAGGCTCTCAAGTGATGATTAATTCCCAGATTTCTAATGAGCTGCCTGAAAAGTCCTTCTTGGAGCTTTACTCACCTGAATCCTTGAGTTGTACCAAGCCTTGCCTATGTCCGGGGATTTTAGACCAAACCCACAAAAAGCTCGTGCAATTACTGCTTGCTAACCTGAAGACCCTGCACATGCAAGTACCCAGAGGTTAGGTTGTAGGTCATGGTTGGATACTTGGAGCAGAACAAGTATCCTCCCTCTACCCCTTCAGAACTTGCAGTGATTTTAACCTACCTGAAGATGATCCGCAAGTTCTCTCCTTGTTCACTGCTGCTGATTTCCCCCAATTGTCTCCTGTTCAACAAAAAGACCTATTAGACCTACTCAATCAGTTCAGTGACATCTTTGCCTCTGGACCTACGGACTATGGCCTAGCTAAGGGAGTCATCCATCAGATTGATACTGGGGATGCACCCCCTTTTTGTGCTAAACCATACTGCTGTAGTAGGGTGGAAGATGCTAGGTGTCTAAAGAACTCAAGCAACTTCTGGACGCTGGGTTACTGGCTCCTTCCCAAAGTCCTTGGGCTTCCCTGTTACTGATCCTCAAGAAGAAAGATGGGGGACACCACATTGTAATGGATTATTGCCCCCTGAACTCTCTCACTAAGAAAGATTCATACCCCTTGCCAAGAATTGACAATGCTCTCAGACAGCTGGGTGGTTCCAAGTTTTTTTCTGCTATGGATCTAGCTTTGGGGTACTGGAAGGTTGACTCATCACCTGAAGATTGTGAAAAGGCTGCGCTCATCACATCAGAGGGCCTCTTTGAACCCACTTGTATGCCCCAGGGATTATGCAATGCCCCTGCCACATTTCAGCAAGCTATGAACTCCATCTTACAAGTCCTAAAACTCTCTTGTGTCCTTGTGTATCTTGATGATATCACCGTATTCAGTGCTACCTTTACTGACCACTTGGAGCATCTCAAGGCTGTCTTCATCAAGATCCGTGAGGCTGGCCTGAAACTCAAACCCTCTAAATGCTCTTTCTTCAAGAAACGTCTTGAGTTTCTAGGACATGAATAACAAGGTGGAAGCCATTGACAAGATGCTACCTCCCACAAATTTTTGAGAGGTACAAGTATTCCTTAGTATGATGGGCTACTACCAACAATTCATCCCTGACTTTGCTGAACTGAGTGAACCCCTTGTCCAATTGCTTTGCAACGTCCCCTTTGAGTAGACTGACAGCCAATAACAAGCATTTGAAGCGCTCAAGGCCAAGCTCAAGGAGGCTCCTATCTTAGTCTATCCTGATTATGATAAATAGTTCATCTTGTATACCAACGCTAGTGGAGTAGCTGTAGGTGCTATCCTTGCCCAACTCAACAATGAAGGAGTAGATTGACCTGTAGCCTACTCATCAAGGGTCCTTAATAAGCACAAAAGGAACTACAGTGTCACCAAGAAGGAATGTTTGGCAGTACTGCATGCTGTGAAACAGTTTTGGCATTACATCTATGGAACACAATTCATGATAGTCACCAATCACTCCTCTCTCAAGTGGTTACAACAACTAAAAGAACCTGAAGGTTGGCTAGCGCGTTGGGCTCTACATCTGCAAGGGTATGATTTCACAGTGTTACACCATCCTGGGGCCCAACATCAGAATGCTGATGGCCTGTCAAGGATGCCAATCTTGGTCATCCATCCCGTTGATGCTGATTGACTATACAAACTAATAGGGTATCCTGACTCTTGGACCACTGAGCCCAAAGGTATCTGCCTGGCTCTACAGACCCTATCCAAGGACACCATAATTTGTGATAGACAATTCTTCAAGAAGGTTAACAATGCCTACCTACCTTATGTTTGCCCTAGCATGAGGATAGCCATCATCCTCCAAGCTCACATTGACACTGGCCATGGAGGCATAGCCAAGACTCATGAATGGTTGTGCAAAAACTTCTACTGGGAAAATATGCTCCTTTTGATCCCTGATGTCCTTGCCTCCTGTCATTCCTGTCAGCTCCAACGTCCTTGTCTGTCTCAACACCAGTTTCAACTCATCCCTCCAAAGCATGCTTTCCATACTGTGATTATCAATGCTGTTGGGCCCTTCCCCTGTTCTAGGTTGAGATGTTGGTTTATTTTGGTTGCTATAGATCACTTTAGCAAATGGGTTGAAGCCAGAGTAACAAAAGATATAACGGCTAGGACCACGGCTACTTTCTTGCTGCAAGACATCTTCTATTGACATGGCTGCCCTCAAGTCCTGCTCTCAGACAATGGCACCAATTTTAATGCTTGCCTCATCACCTCTATTGTTGAAGCTATGGGGACTCACCAGTTGTTTTCTGCGCCATATAATCCCTCCACCAATGGAACTGTCAAACAAGCAAACTCCACCCTAGTATCCATCATGAGAAAACTCAATCTCTCTGACGCTGCCAATTGGGACATGTTCCTCCCTGCCGCCCTCTTTGCCTACCGCCTTAGTAGACACCGGGTGACTGGCCAATCCCCTTTTGCCATGCTTTATGGACATGAGGCTACTACCCCCTCAATCTTGGGACCTCCTCTGATCAAGTATGATACATCTTCAAATCCTGAGACCCACGTGAAAGACCTAACCAACCGTATCATTGACATCCAGGCAACCACCTACTCCACTGCTTATAAGGTTAAGGCTTTGGAGCTTTCTCCGTTTAATGCTGCTAGAGCCCCCCTCCCCAAATACTAAGTAGGTAATCTAGTTCTCTACTACCAGAATTGTACAGGTGGTAGAGCCCACAAGCTGGATTCCCTCTGGGTTGGGCCTTGTGAGGTTACCTTCAAGAAAGGTGTCAAATACACTGTGAAGCTACTATCATCTGGCTGTCCCTTTGCCTGTGACTACTCCAAATTCCTTTGCAAGTATCAACTCCCTCCATCTAATCTTGAGGGGGGAGGTATTGTAAATTGCGCTATTAATTCTATTCTGATTTTCCCTTTGAATATTGATAGTTGCAAAGATTTAACTGGTTTTGCCTTTGAGTTTGGAAATTCCTTGCCTTCCACAAATGGGTCTGGTTCAATTTTCACCCATTCCGGATTATTGTACCTGTCTGTTACTGATACTGGTATGACCTCATCCCAGCATGACCCCCTCAGCCACTCTGTCTTCCTATTGAGTGATCACCGCCTCTTGTCGACTATTTAAAGTAGAATCATTACTCCTAATAAAGACAAGTTTATCCACATTTGTGTTGGCTTTTATAATCTTCAAGCTTTTCCTGTCCTTTCTGCCAAAAGGACTTTTACATCTCGTTTTCCAGGGAATTAAGGTACATGCCCTTAATTTTGCTCTGAAGGCTAACCCAAGGCTAGCTTCAAACCTCAAATCTTTTTTAATAAAGATTTCCCGCTGTGTCCTCCAGGATGTTGTCCCCTGGAGCCAAACACAACACTGTTAGTCTTGGGATTCCCCTGGTGTCAAGAATCCAAGTTGCAGTTCAAATGGGATACCAATTCAGTCACACTTTATTCTCATGGGAAACCTACCACAGTGCCTCTCAAGAGACCTTACCACTAGGTACCAGAGAATTTCACAGCCTACCTGAACTCTCTACTTCTTTTGGGTGACCAAGAACATGACTCCATACCAGAGGAAATCCAAGACTTTAAGGAGGCTTTCAGAGAAGAACTCTGTTCCATCCTCCCTGAGAGAAGACCATCCAATCTTAGAATTGACTTGATACCAGGCTCCTCCCCCACCTGGGAAAAACTCTATCCCATGAACTGAGCACAGGGAATTGCAATGAAGGTGTACCTTGACATAAACTTAGCAAAAGGGTTTATGCGTCAATCCAACTCCCCATGTTCATCACCCATGTTCTTTGTAGGGAAAGCTGATGGCACCTTTAGGCCAGTTGTGGAATTCACCAAACTGAACGCCATAATCATTAAGAATCAAAACCCCTTACCATCTGCTGAGTCCCTGACTGACTGACTTACTCACACCAAGGTTTTCTAAGCTAGACCTCCGCAGTGCATATAACCATATATGTATTGCTGAAAGTCATGAGTGAAAGACGGCAGTTTGCACTCCCTTTGGGCTTTATGAATACCTTGTAATGCCCTTTGGTTTGAGTAACGCCCCTGCAGCCTTTCAGTGCCTAATGAGTGAGGTACTCTTCCCTCTACTTGATGTCTGTGTGGTTGTCTATCTTGACAACATCTTGGTATACTCACAGAACAAGGAGGCCCACACTATACACCTATGGGAGGTCCTCTAATTGCTCATTGACAACCAATTGTTCTGTAAGCTTGAAAAATACAAAAAATTTGTCACCAAAATTGAGTTCCTTGTATACAAGATTAACCCAGGCAGGTTTGCAGTTGAGCCCTCCAAGGTACAGGCAATCTTGGAATGGCCTAGACCTATGACATGCACCAAGCTTTGCGGGTTCTTAGGCCTGGCAAATTTTTGCCGCAAGTTTATCAAGGTTTTTTCTCTACTGCTCTCCTGCTCACTCACCTTACCTCCAAAAAGGTTCCCTCTGTCTGGTCATTGGAAGCTGACCAGAAGTTTGAGACCCTCAAGAAGCTGTTCATTTTGGCTCCTGTCTTTCTCTGCCCAGACCCTGAACACCAGTTTTTTGGACACAAATGCCTCTGACTTTGCCCTATGAGGGGTGTTACTGCAGCTTGGGGAGGATAGTGAACTCCACCCTGTGGCGTTTTACTCCTATAAGCTGCTTGACCAAGAGAGAAATTACCACGTGTACAAGAAGGAACTTTTTGCCATTGTCAAATCCTTGGACCACTGGCATCACTGTTTAGAAGGAAGTAAATTCCCTGTGCAAATCAGAACTGACCATAAGAACCTCCTTTATTTCACTGAGAAGAGGAAGGTTAGCCCACGTCTGGCATGATGGGCTATCAATCTACTTGCCTTCAACTTCAATATCATTTACACCCTAGGACACCAGAACATAGTACCAGACGCCATCAGTAGACAAGAGGACTTGGATGACCCAAGCCAGTCCTACGGGAAACACAATGAACACTCCATACTCTCTGAAGACCTGTTCCTTGCCCATATTATGACCCTATCTTATCTATCCACCTTGGACCAGGACATCATAGCATCCCAACTCCTTTAAAGGGAGAACGCTCCAACTGACCTTACACTAAGCAAAAGATCTTGGTCCAAGAATGGAAGCCTCTATGTACCAACCAACAAACACCAACAAACAATCTTAGAAAGTTTCCAAAATTTCTCCCTCACAGGACATGGAGGCATACACAAGACAATCAAGAGAATCCAACAAATATACTGGTGGGATAATATGAAGAAATCAGTTGTGTCAGGATTGACAATTCTCCTCCTCTGGAACCCCAGGCCCAAGAGCGGGAATCAACCCCAGAACCTGGATCCCCCCAGGCCGCCAGGACTATGAACTGTGGGACCGCCCACCCGCATTTTTCTGGGGTTGAGCCCCCGCAAGGTGACACTGAAGATGATGGCCCATCCAGTGAAACAGATCAAGCCAAGGAAATTATTGCACCAAGTGGAGTGCAAATCACGACACCTAATAGAGGTGCCAAAGCAACAACTATTAGCTTCATGAGTTTGAAGTCTACACCAGCAACCAATAAAGAGCCAACCCAAGGAAGAGGCACTGGCCTGCAACACGGCCCCATGACCACAACGCTAGAGCAAGATAATCAGGTAGCTAAATTGGGAGTCTTGACCAATGAAAGAACTCCTGGGCCAAGTACCATTTTGCTGCCTTTAGACCCAAGAGTCCAGACCACCTGGCCTCACATTTCACAATGCCCTGATGAACCCCCCATGTAAAATATTAAGTTTGGAGGTGGGGTACTATATAGACTAAAGGACCCTGCGCTCTAAACTTATTGCCATTTTTGAATAAAGGTTATGTTACTTTGGCTTATACAGCTACTGCCATATTTTTTATTTGCCATCTATCAATTCAGTTTGAGATCTCCCAGCCCCCCTGCCCCACTGCCTGCAGTTTTCTGTCCACCTGGTGTACCCTCTGGGCCTGTTCACTTCACTGATTATCCCTTGAATCCCAAATACAATGACTATACATCATAGAAAATCCTTGAACTTGACACATTAGCCCGCATCCAATCCGCTATTAGATACAACCGCCAAGGCCTGTGGATATTCTCTACAAACAAACTATTTAGAGAAAAATTCAATTATCTCCTGGCTTATAATGTCTAAATAGAACCGCCTGTAACACCCAAACCAATGCCAGCCTCTTCCCCCAACCTTCTAACCAACCATACCAGCAAGCTTTTTGGTATAGTGTACATCACCCTCACAGGGGCGGAGGACACCATTGTACTGGCCGCCAGCCCGTGGTCTTGGGTGGGGAAGTCTGATTCCTACCTTCTAAAGTTAGCTCCTCTCTTTTGGTGGGCCCTGCCCACAAAAACCCTGGCCCAAGTTACCCCCAAAAACGGCAGGCCAGCCTCCTGAGACTGGATCCCTGACAAGTTGCCCAATACATCTCCACATGTGTGCTTTGTGGCTGCAACAAACCCTCCACCATGAAGCCCTAAGGATTACTCAAACCACTGCCTATACCTCCGCGCCCATGGCACTCCATCTATATGGATTTTATTGTGGAACTTCCAGAGAGCAATAAGATGACCGTAATCTTTGTAGTTGTGGATTGTCTAACAAAATATGCAATCTTTACCCCCTTCAAGCGCGCAACGGCTGAGGAAACTGCCAACATGCTCTTTACTCATGTAATTGCCAACCACAGAATCCCCAACAACATCTCAGATCAAGGTACACAATTCACATCCAAGTTCTGGCAGTTCTTAATGAAGGCATTACATGTTAAAACTCTCATTTCCACATCCTTTTCATCCTCAGACCAACAAACAAACAGAAAGGGTTAACCAAGTGCTGGAAGGGTTTCTCAGGAACTATGCAAACTTACAACAGGATGATTGGGTAACTCTACTTCCACTTTCCCAAATATGCTACAACACTAATCACCATGACTCTATTAGAGTATCCCCCTTCTTTGCCAACTATGTATATAACCATGAAGATCTTCCTGACCCTGCAATCAAAGACATGATTCCTTCTGTGCACCAATGGGCGACCTTGCTACTCAAGAATCATCAACAACTCAAGACACAACTGGAAAAGACCATCCTTCAGTATAAGACCCAAGAAGATAGACATCAATGAACACCTGAAGACATCCAAGTGGGAGACTAAGTGTTCCTCAATGCCAAGAACCTTAAACTGGATATTCCGAGGCAAAAGCTAGGCCCAAAGAAGATTGGGCCCCTGTTGATCATTGAGCAACGCTCTGATGTTAACTTCCAACTCCAACTCCCTGAAGGCTCCTCCGCCCATGATGTCTTCCACATCAGCCTTCTGTCTAAATTCAAGGGTTCATCATCTGACATGAGCCACAAGGATCCTCCTCCTGTCATCTTGGACCATACTCCAGAATTGGAAGTAGAAGACATCCTCAATCACCACACCTCCCGAGGCAAACATCAATATTTGGTAAAATGGAAGGGCTGTAAGGTAGAATCCAACTCCTGGGAACCAGAAGAGAACCTAGAGAACGCACTGGAAGTCCTCTCATGCTACAAAGAGACTCTGGAAGGGAAGGGCCTTCCTGGGGAGGATAGTGTCAGGGATTCCTTCCCTGACTCCATTTATTTTATTGGTAAATTGGGAAATGAGACCAAGAGACAACCACACAACAACAATATTTTGGACACCAGTTGGTTCCCTAAACCTGGTTGGAACAGGAATTGAACTCAGAACCTTCAGAAAGAACCTATTGTTAGTGTAGAATCAACTATGCAACTTACTTTACCTATTTATAATCACTTGATTGAACCATTTTTTGCTTTTGCACTTCAATTTGGATTTGAAAAGGTTAATAACTTATGTGATAATATCACTTACCGCTCTGCTTCTGAGTGGCAGCGTAAATCAGTTTTGACAATCTGGGACCTGCTTTTTCTATCTTTAGTTTGAGCTCTGTACTTGAATTCCAGTGATTTTCTTCTTCAGCACCGCTTAATTAAGATTAACATTGTGGCTTATTCTTGGCTCCTCTACACACATCACATAACCATGAATATTATTAAGCATCAGCTTTATCAGCACATGAAACAGGTATTATTTTAATCATACATTTCATGCAAATCCCTTTTATTTTCCAAAAACCACTCAAATATTTCAGCCTCCATTTTGAGGCTATTTAAGTGGACAAATATTATACATTCTACTTGTTCCAACAATAAAGACTTTTATTCCACATCTACCAAAGACTTGCCTTCTGATACCTATTTTGAAGCCATGAAAGGAATTCTATTTCTGTTCTGGCTTCTAGCTTCTTTCTTGTCTGTGGTGTTAGCTTTGGAGAACTTAACACCCACTACTGACTGGCACAACTCCTCTCCCAATGATGCTCATCAAAAGGAATCTCTAGCCCATGGATGGTTTAAGTACCCATCTGGCCACTGGGGACGCAAATTCCATTATGGTTGTTTATTTTACTCCTCCTCCTGCCAAACCTTTGTTGGTTAGACCCTACACCTCCTTCTACCTGTTAACATATGTGGTGGGGTATTATATGCTTGTTTGCTTCAGCTCTATGCTGGGAAGATTTGCCTACCTGGGTCACTTAGGCCATCTTGCCATTATCACAGTACCCATTGGCTCAGTAATAGCAGGGCTTAACTTAGGGGCCTTGGCCCACCAAATAGGGAATTTGTTCCTTGTCAAGTGGGTCCCTGACAAAATCATTACTACCCAAAAATTTTAGGAAATTGTGGCACTGAACCTGTGTGGTCTTAAATAGGACAAAATTGCTGACCAATTAGAATTTACCAAGCCATCATACTGCGGTAATTCAATAACTTAATGAATAGGGGAAACCTGATTGGGACAGCCAAAAAGCCCAAGAAGGCCCCAAAGTCCCAGATCAAAGACATATATTCAACTATACTTGATCTCCTACAGCAGGAATCCAAGCTTCCCCTGATCCAGGTCCAGAAGCAACTTTCACACCATGTCATTTGAGTTTCTGAGATTGTGGTGCAGCTCTGAATACACGGGAAAGTGGCGTCAGTCCGGGTGTTGACAAATTTTGACAACAACCAATGGGATGTCAGTAAGGATTCCCCATATAATCCTTCCATCAAGTCCACTCTTGTCCAATGCCTGGCAAGTTTTCCAATGACATCATGTTCATCTCCTACTACAAGCTATCAATAGCTTTGACAATTTTGGCAAACAAGGAAAAGCCGCCACCTAAAAAGGAAGGAAGAAGGTCAAGAGGGAGACTTTTATTGGTGTGTTTTTGGCTGTTTTGGCCAAGAGTTTTGTCTATTATTAGACAAACGCTGATTTCAACAATGGCTATGAGTACAGGCATATTCTTGGTGGATTACTTGACTCCTGGTATAGCTTAATTCCACCTACCAGGTTTTCTTGAGCTACCAGATGAAGGGTAGCTCCATCACCCTCAAGGCAATCCAAGGACGCAGGCAACAGGCCTCTGTGTACCCAGCCAGCCACTCTGACATTCATCTGGCTGATGTTGTGTTATTTAATATTGGTGACACAGTCTGAGTGTGCCATCCACAGGCTTTCAACAATCTTCATCTTGGGATCCTTGACTATGATTCTCTCTTTGGTTGCCAAATGGAGGCTGACTTGTTTGCACAGATGGTTTTCCATGTGAATATGGGCAACCAATCACATAAAAACAAGCACTTCCCACCCCATGCCACAGCCACCTACCAGCCAATCAAGGCAATGTCCAATGAGGAATATGACAAGAGGTATATGACAGCCATCAGTGCAATCCATCTGCCACCACCACCCCCACCTGACAGCCCCACCCAGTCAATCCCAGACCCCCCAGGCCAGCACCGCCTCTACACCTTCATTCTTTTACTATTCTGCCTACTAGGCATCACTCTTCCCTGTCCCCCAATAAACTCCCTGCTGCCAAACATTCTCTATTTATATTATCTTTATCTTGAATTTCAATTGCTCATTATCTCTTTGTTTATAGTTGGTTTTATTCTTTATGTTCAGCTTATTTTTATAAAATCATATATCTATTATGCTGTGTATCTAGATCCAGAACACAGTTTATTTTTAGCACCTAAACTTAGCCCCTTGTGAAAATATTAATAAAAATTTGGTGATCAGCTAAATTTAAATTAGAAAATTATAAGTTTATTGTGTTTAGAGAAAGTTGTCGCTGATCCAAATTCAAAACCTTAATGATAAACTTTGTTGAAACAGTAGGGTTGACCCAGCAGCAAGGTTCTAACTAAACGGGTCCAAGATCTGCAATCCAACTTCCTGGTGACCCATAGCCAAACAAGGAATTCAACTTGAATTCCAAGAAATAGCAATATGAACTAATGATGATTCCATACAGTGGATGACTCAATTTAGCACTTGAATCATTACCAGGATCAAGCCACCCCCTTCATCATCCAACCAAGTGATCTACATAATCATGTTCCTCTTATGATGAATCAGTGCAGATATATAATCCCTATCTCTCAATAAAAATAATTATCTAGTTTCTAAATATTTTCCCCTTGTAACTCTGCTAAAACAGCACAGTTACAACATTGGTAGTACATATAGGTTCTCCATCTTACCTCTTCCTTCAAAATTCCACTTGTTTTCTGTACTTGCTGCAGTCAACAAAATTACAAAAGAATCATGCCTGGCCTTCTTGTGGACTGGATACCCTATATACTGGGTACCAAAATACC
Organism: Entomophthora muscae; assembly: GCA_014839935.2. Taxonomy (NCBI): domain Eukaryota; kingdom Fungi; phylum Entomophthoromycota; class Entomophthoromycetes; order Entomophthorales; family Entomophthoraceae; genus Entomophthora; species Entomophthora muscae. The sequence continues at coordinate 230,135 of QTSX02007205.1, forward strand.
AGAAGTATTTGTACTATATAAGAACATAGTAATGCAGTCCCCACCTTTAATGCCCTGTCAGCGCAAGGATTCTTCCAAGCGCCTACTGTCATCTATCAAGCAACAAAAAGAGCTTAATGTACACCCATGTAGCTCAACACTTTTTCAGTGCCGCCTTGGAGTCATTTTCTGGAGCCAACAAAAACAATAATACCACAGCATGGATACAATCTGCACAGAACAAATTGGCGCAAATGGAATTCCCCACACGCTTTTAGATTGCAGAGATATCCATTTGTCTGACCCACAATGCAGGCACCTGGTGCAACAAGTGGCACAAAGACCACACCAAGAAGGACTGGGACATCTTCAAGTGAGACTTTCTGACAAGATTTGTAATGAAGGACACCACCCTCATGATCATACATCAAGTAAAGAACTTGTCCCAGACTGGCACAGTGAATGAACTCACCCGCACATACAAGGAACTCTGACTACAAGCACCCTCAGACATGGCATTTGACAACCCAGCTACACACCTCATGTACTACAACACACTTAAGTTGCACATGATGAGACACATTAACCTGGATCAAGTGACCAACCTAAAAAGCCTGTACCGCAAGGCAGAGAAAGCAGAACAAAAATCCAACGCCCTCCATAAGGCACAAACTGGGAAACTAGAGAGACCCAAGGATTCTCAAACAGGCAGGCGCTCCGCTCAGCCACCCCCTGGAAACAGCAGCAATAGTACAAACCACAAACCTGCAGGCTCAAATGGAGATGGAAACAGGAACAATGGTCAGTCAAACTGTAATCATTTCCATATCACTGCAGACAGGGCAACCAGGACAAGGGAAAAGCCCAGGGAGAGCATTAAGCAAGCCAAGCTCTCCTTACACAACTCCTGACTTGCCCAACAATGAGTACTGCCCCAAGGACGTGGACCAGTGTCTAATGATCCAAGTGCCCTTGGAGGACCCAGTTCTCTACACTATTGCCAGACACCCCAATAAACTGATGTCTTACCCTTTCTGTTTTTGCAGTTACACAGGCTCAACACTCCTGGACTCAGGCGCGGATCAAACCTTAGTCAACAACAGCTTTGTGGACAATTTCAAGCTAACCACTGATCCTTTGCAGATTAAAAATGTGGTTTTAGCTGATGAACATCACATTGCCATAACAAGGGAAGCCTCCCCCTTCTATGTCATGCTTGAGATCCTGCATTCCACCATCCAAGGCCCTGTCATTGACTTTCCAAAGTTTGACATTGTGCTGGGTTTGGATTATTTGTAAAAGAACAACCCTAATGTAGAATGGGCGACCTCGGTATTGACCATCAAATGTGAAGGTTTCAACCACCAGATCTACCCTGACTCAGTGGACCAACTCCAACATGACCACGTCTTTGTGTACATTACAGAGACCCTGGACAAAAAGGGAAACCTGAAGACAATTGACTGGGACTCCTGCAAGTATAAGATCATACACTTCAAAGAACACCAGGATACCTTCACGCCTCAGGATTGCAAAATTGTAGCCTGCCATCCAGAAATCTTCAAGGAGGCTTTACCCAGGTTATCCCTGGAAAAACATATCCAACATTCCATTCAACTCAAAGGAGCTGTACCCAAAGCATGACCTATCTACCGTCTGACCCTGAATGAAGACAACGCCCTATGTGCTTACCTCAAGGAAGCATTGGAGAAAGGACTTATCCGCCCTTCACAATCTCTCTTTGGGGCCGCTGTATTCTTTGTGGCCAAGAAGGATGGTACCCTGTGTCTAGTCACAGACAACTGAGCCCTAAACAAAGTTATCATCAAGAATTATTACCCACTACCACTTATTGACAACCTCTTTGACGCCTTGGGTAGAGCCACAGTCTTCTCCAAGATTGACCTAACCGCAGGCTACAATCAGATCCGTATTAAGGAGGAAGACATCCCCAAAACAGCCTTCCTAACTAAATACAGCTTGTACAAGTGTGTGGAACTTAATTTTGTTATGAAAATGCCCCCTCAACCTTTGTGACCTTCATGAACGAGGTGTTTGCCCCTCACATAGGCAAGCATGCCCTAGTCTACCTGGACAACATTATTTTCTATAGTCCCTTGGTAGAGCAGCACCCCAAGGGCTTAGAGGCAGTCTTTGCTACCATGGCAAAACACAAGCTGCTAGTCAAACCCTCCAAATGCCAGTTCTTCTGCAAACAACTTCCCTTCCTTGGACACACAGTCTCAAAAGACAGCATCAAACCCAACAGTCAGAAGATACAGGCCATCTGCAAAATGCCACCGCCCAAGGACAAGTCAGAACTCTGCACGTTCCTGATGATGGTGGCCTATGTATGCCGTTTCATACCTGACTGCGGCATCTTGACTGCTCCCCTATCCGCCATAACTGGCACCAAATCCAAGTTTGTATGGACCCTCCAACGTGACCTCTGCTTCAGACGCCTCAAAGAGAAGCTCAAAATAGTGCCTATCCTACAGTACTCTAAACGCAATGGGGAATACCAAATGGAAACAGACGCCTCAGATGCATCCATTTAGAGTACTATGAATCAAAAATAATAATGGTGACTTCCTGCCCGTAGCCTATGAATCACAAAAGTTGACAGATGGCAAGTGTTGATATTCTATCCACAACAAAGAACTGTTGGCCATTGTACACTGCCTAGTCAAATGGTGCTATTATCTAGAGTGACAGGAAGAATTCACAGCACTGACCAACCACAAGCTGCTCATATATTTCAAAGCTCAAGAAATTCTATTCCACCGTCAAGCCTGCTGGATGAAACTCTTAGAGAGATTCAATATGCTTATACAGTACAAACCTGGTCTCAAGCTTGCCATGGCAGATGCACTCTTGCGCCTGTATATCAGTGCCATAAGAGGAGAAAATGGGGTTGACCCAGACTGGCTCATCTTGGTACTTTGGACAAAGGACAAAGGCTTTCCCTCTGGAACAACAAACATAATGAAAGAAACAGTCATTAAGAACGAGCACTTATTTGCAGACGTGTATGGAACCTTACATCAAAAAATGTTCAACGGAACCACCATCTCTTATATTCCCACACATTAGCGAGTTGACACCATCCTACGTTACCATAGAGACCTAGGGCACACCAAAAGTTGAAACCTATATAAGTTCCTTAAAAACAAGGCCTGGTGGCCAACCCTGTACCGTGAGGTTCAAGAAGTCCTAGATCAGTGTGAAGTATGCAAGAAATTTGCAAAAAGCAAAACCCCACCAAAATCAGTACTACCCATCTGCACACAGTTACCCTTCAAGGTGTGGGCCCTAGACATTGTTGGCCCCATGCCAGGAAAACACAATGATAAGAAATACATCATCACTGTAATAGACTTTGCTACACAATGACCAGTAGCCCAAGCAGTAAAGACACATACTGACAATGACGTACGGCGGTCCATAGGAAAAGAAATAATTAGCAAGTTTGGAAAGACAGAACTCCTGATAACTGAAGGAGGCAAAGAATTGACCTCTGAAGACACCAACATATACCTCACCAAGAATGGGGTCAAGCACACTGTGACAACACCATACCACCCTCAGGCCAATGGATGTGTGGATCGGCTAAATGGCAGCCTTGTGCAAGCCTTGGCCAAGATCACCGCTGGGAGACCTGAAGACTGGTATAAGCAGCTATCAACTGCACTACTTGCATGCCAAACTTGTGTGAACAGATCCACCGTGAAAAGCCTGTTTGAGTTGGTATATGGCACACAGCCCAATATCATTCAAGCATTATCAGGACCCAAGCTGGAGATTCCAAGACAGATCCCCCCTTGTTCAGATCCCCAGGTCATAGAGGCCAACAGCAAGCAAACAGAAAAAGAAAACAAACATCTGCAAAAAACCTTTGTCCTCATCCAAGATAGACATGAAGTTGGGGACAAAGTTTAGGTCATAAACGTTGATAAAAGTAAACTACTGTCAAGGATCTGGATGTACAAGTATTCTGGCTACCACCATCACACCTAACATCCAGTCATTGCCTGATTTGGTGCCTTTCCAATGTATCATTTGATATGCCGGAAAGGGCAACAAACCAATATCACATGACTGTCCAGGTATCCAATGACTCGAACCCATCCAGCACATGACCAGCCCCTGATCTTGATCCAACTAAAATCCCTGCCACAGCTAAATCTATATAAGTCTAAAGTATCATCCAATAAAATATACTTCTTCTCCTCCTACTTTTATATTTGAAGCTTCCCCAAAAGGTGCTCCTTATCACTACAACCCAAGAAAGTAGGCCCAGCAATCATTCTAAAGGTAAACAACAATAACACTTACCTCGTGCAAGGACTCGGGAAGCGCAAACAAGACAAAGTCCTTCACCATGATTGCCTGAGACCCTGCAAAGCAAGACAGACAGCGCGAGACCACCCTACCCACCACAGAACAACAGTTAGTCCAGTATAACGCCTGGGATCCTGCTGACCTCCCTGACAACCTACCCCCAGAGGAGGCTGGCCTTCAGTCGGGTGGGGGGTATCGAAACAGCAGGCTCAACCCGCCAACAAGGTTTCGAGTAAGTGGGTTTGTGACCCGCAACCCAATTATCCAGTCACTTGAAGCCAGACTAAGAAGTCAACTCAAATTACCAAATCTAACAACATGAACAAATGATGATCCCTTATAGTGGATACCTTGTTTTAGCGCTTGACTAATTACCAGGATCAAGCCACCCCCTTCACCATCCCACTGTGTGATCAACACTATCATGTTCTGGTTATCCATGACTCACACTAACTATATAACCATTATCTCTCAATAAAGAATGTTATCTAGTTTCTAAATATTTTTCTCCTTGTAACTCTGCTAAAACAGCACAGTTACAACATTACATTAAAATCTGAGAAAAAAAAACACAAATTTTATTTTAAAATAGAATCTGGATAAAAACATCTGTCCATGGATGTGTACAGAAAAGATTCCAGAAAATTCTCTAGGGCACAATTTTCCGGAATCGTTTCAGATCCGCTGCAGCCCTATATCAGATTAGCCTGGATGTACCCATTCATAATCAGCTAGGTCAGCTCCTATTAACGATGCTCTCAGAAGTGGGATAGAATTCAATCATATACAGGATATCAACCCTTGTTGCCTTTAATCAGGGGTATAAAGTTGGGTGGTAAAATCTATATGCTTGTTAAAACTTACACTGCTGGCTCCCTAGGCTTTATGAATGGCTAGGCTCCTAGATAGGGGAGACCTCATAGGGTTGGTTCAAGGGGGTCAGATGTCCAATCCCTCGTGAGAGTAGCATAATTGGCGTATAAACTTTGGCGGCAGCTGTTGGCAGGGAGAGGGTACCGTTTAAGCTGTGCAACCATACACTTTAGCTATAGATTTTTATTAAAAGCTAAAAGCTTCCTAAATTGCAAAAAAGGTTCAGCTGGGCGGCGGTATGACATCATGCAATAAGCTGCCCCCGCCCATTGGCCAAATTGGCAGGGTACTTGATATCTTGTTTCAACCCGCTGCATACCCAGCCCATCTTAAATGCAGAGTTGACTCTAGGTTAGGGCTGGGGTTAGGCTTAACCTTTGCATAAAGCTTGGCTAGAATTTACTCGCGACAGCTTCTTAAGTAAAGCGTATCATAGGGGTGGTTCTTAGGATCCCAGCCTATACTGGAATATATGGTTCTGCTAGATTCAAGGGCTAGATCCGAGTTGGGTTTAAGGCTTAGCATGAATGATATGTTTGGCCTGAGGGCTGATTGGAAGTATGGGGCTTTTAGAGGATAAATAAATCCTCGAGCGGGCTCAAGTTGGCGATGTAAATAAAGATTTAAGATTAGCTTTTATGAAGAGTGCGGGGCTAAGGTTTAGGGTTTTATTTTTCAACTCGGCTATATAAATGCTAAACCAAGTTACGATTGACCCCATGGTGCTTACTTGGTCCGAAGTGTACTGGGGATTTGTTGGTTTGGTTTGGGATAAACATGATTTGAAGGCTTAGATTGGTATTTTATTGGGTTAGCGAGCACCGCAAAGTGGGAATCGGTTTCGAGGAGTGGCTGTGATTGAACTGTTTTTCGTCAGAGCCCAGGTGGTGGAATATTCACAAAAGAATGCAGGGTCCTTACGTCATAATGAGGCAATTCCTGTAATGGAGTGATCTGATTGGTTGGTGATGAGTGTACAAGATGGTGAATGGATGTTAAGTGATCCTGTTTTTCGCAGTTCAACAGGCTGTAAATATTCCGCCAATAGGGATGGATTGTAAATTTATGTGAATTGGCTTTGATTGGTAGAGGGGGTATGCCTCAATTCCGGCGGATAGTTAAGAGAGGATGGCTGAAGAGACTTGGGCAATGAGACTTCTTTTTCTTCTGGCGTCAGCAGTTAGTGGCAAGGTGGTGTTCCCTGCAGAATGCAATCGAGCCGGCCTTAACATCATGTGTAGCGGACCTTCGTGTCCACCCTGCTGGCTGACTCGCCCCAATGGTGAGTATCACTGCTACGACTACACACCAGAAAAAATATGCCCATTTGACGCTGAGGATGTCTCCAGCCAGCTTGCCACCCAACCTACAAAAACCAGCACCACCAAGCCCACGCCCACGCCCAAACCCCCGTCATCGCCTGCAACCAGAACGTCGTATCGTAGCACATCGACCGTCATAGTTTATGTCACAGTTACCGTCGATGATTCCTCCCCGCGACCTGCCTCTAACCATTTTTCTGCTTACGCCGTTGTTATTTATTCTTTTCCTTTAGTCATGCTACAATAAAACTGCCTTATTAATGCCTCCTTCCCCTGAACCATAACCTACACACCCTTGGGAAGCAGCATTACTCCCAAACGATATCCTCTTACCGGACAGTTGCCTTCATCAATTGACCACAACATACTGAAGCACGCATGTTGCTTGTTTATGTGATCCATACTGCTACGCGATCAAGTGTCACAGACACATGAGCCAAGTCACTCAACCCACACCATATCGCCGCTTCTGCACGCAAACTTCCAGCTCTGGACGTGTAATTCAAATGTACCCCTTGTTCACAGCCTGACCAATGCTACAACGTTGCCAGAGACCACCCATTTATAAGTTCAACCCCAGGGTAATTGTCGCTTGTCTCCTTTTAATTTAATCAAATGGAACCATAAACCCAATCCTTACCCATCAATCTATTTAGCCTTGTCCAATCAACATAGCTGTAACAAGCCACACTGCTAATCACTTACGCTAGCCTACGCACTTTTTCTTAGCCTCTCTGTTCCAAAAAAATACCCATGTTCCCGCTCCACTGCAAACCCAAGGCCATTATCTACAGGTCCACATGCTCGGATACCTGGTCATCCATCCGACTAGGGGTGAAGGCGACGAAACCCAATCGGATTCCGACTTTTTCCTCACTCTATTATGGCCCAACCAGACCTTCCATGAGCCATGGATCCCCGAACTCGGAGAATCCAAATTTTCCCGAAAGGATCTGGGTAAGAAGTTCTTTCTCCCCCAGAATCCAGCGCCAATAGGGCTGCAGCAAATTAAAAACGTGACAATTACAGCAAATGCCGTGATCCAAACTGTCTGTTTTATTGTTTTTTTAGATTCCCTCATTTCAGAAGAATCCAAATTTAAAAAAGAAAAACGGTTGCAGACAGCTATCTTTTTTCTAGAAAAGCCATTTTTAAAATATATATTAATAAATTTTATTTTAGAATGAAAAAATTGGTTTCAAACTCATACATTTTAAAATTTGAAAGCAAAAACATATAAATTTTTATTTTAAAAAAATCTGGAAAAGACATCCTCCTGTGGTTGTGTACAGCTATGCTCCCAGAAAAATTGTAACCAAGATAGTTTTCCAGAACCATAGCCAGATCTTGAACGGTTGGCAGCTCTTTTATAGAGCTGCCTCCGTTTCAGATCTGCTGCAGCCCTAAATGCCACTCCTCTGGCCCCAGTGTCGTGTTTGGCTCCTGGGGACAACATCCAGGAGGATACAGCGGGAAATCTTTATAACGAAAGATTTGAGGTTCAAAGCTAGCCTTGGGTTAGCCTTCAGGGAAAAATTAAGGGCACATACCTTAATTTCCTGGAATACAAGATGTGAAAGTCCTCTTGGCAAAAAGGACAGGAAAAGCTTGAAGATTATTGAAGCCAATGCAAATGTGGATAAACTTGTCTTTATTAGGATAATTGATTCTACTTAAATAGTAGACAAGGGACAGTGATCACTCATTAGATAGACAGAGTGGCTGAGGGAGTCACGTTGGGATGAGGTCATACCAGGATCAGACAAGGAAATGTATGGTATTCCGGAATGGGTGGATATTGGCCCAGACCCATTTACGGAAAGCAAGGAATTTCCGAACTCGAAAGCAAAACCAGTCAAATCTTCACATTTATCATTATTTGAAGGCCATATCAAAATAGCATTAATGGCACAATTTCTGACACAGACTAGGAAGTTAACTCAAATTGCCAAATCCAACAACATGAACAAATGATGATCCCTTATGGTGGATACCTCGTTTTGGCGCTTGACTCATTACTAGGATCAAGCCACCCCCTTCACCATCCAACCGTGTGATCAGCACAATCATGTTCCTGTTATCCTTGATTCACAGTGACTATATAATCACTATCTCTCAATAAAGATTATTATCTAGTTTCTAAATATTTTCCCCTTGTAACTCTGCTAAAACAGCACAGTTACGGCATTGGTAGCACAGGTAGGTTCTTCATCCTACCTTATCTTGCAAAATTACGCCTGTTGCCCATACTCGCCGCGGCCAACAAATCCTTGACAGAATTATGTCTGGCCTCCCGCGGGACTGGACCCTGTACACCCCTGGTACTGAGATACCTGATGGCTTTGTCCTGTACCAGAACATGGTGATACCACTCCCTGCGTTCAATGCCCTGTCAGCACAAGGGTTCTTTCAGGCTCCCTCTTCTATCCTGTGACCAACCAACAAAAACACCATGCCCGCCTATGTAGCCCAAAGTCTGTTAAGCACTGCCTTGGAACCTTTTGCTGGGGCCAATGATGACAACACTGCTGTCAAAACCGCAGGCTCGACCCGCCAACAAGGTTCCAACCAAGCGGGTTTGTGACCCGCAATCCAATTATCCAGTCACCTGAAGCCAGACTAGGAATTCAACTCGAATTACCAAATCTATCAACATGAACAGATGATGATCCTTCACGGTGGATATCTCAATTTGGCGCTTAACTCATTATCAGGATCAAGCCACCCCCTCTTCCATCCAGCCGTGTGATCACCAATCATATTCCTACTATCCATTGACTCACAATAGCTATATAGTCACTATCTCACAATAAAGATTATTATCTATCTTCTAAATATTGTTCCCTGTGTAACTCTGCTAAAACAGCACAGTTATGACACTGCCGCATGGATCCAGTCCGCCCAGAGCAAACTGGCCCAGATGGAATGCCCACAGCAATTTTGGATTGCGGAAATCTCCATCCAACTAACCCACAACGCTGGCACCTGGTGTGACAAGTGGCACAAGGAACACACCAACAAGAACTGGGATACCTTCAAGCAAGACTTCTTGGCAAGGTTTGTGCTTAAGGTCACAGCGCTCATGATCATACGCCAAGTAAAGAACCTAACCCAGACAGGCACCGTGAAGGAGCTCACCCGCACCTACAAGGAACTCTGACTTTTTGCACCCTCTGACATGGCCTTTGACACCCCAGCTACACACCTCATGTACTATGATGCCCTTAAGTTGCATGTAATGAGACATGTAAACCTGGACCAAGTGACCAACCTACACAGTCTGTACCGCAAGGCAAAGAAAGCGGAACAAACATCCAACGCCCTCCATAAGGCACAAACTGAGAAATGAGAGAGACCCAAGGATTCTCACACAGGCGGGCGCTCCGCTCGGCCACCCCCGGAAGCAACAGAAATAACACCAAACGTAAACCCACATGCTCAAACAGACATGGGAATGAAAACAGTGGACAGTCAAATTGTACTCATTTCCGTATCACTGTCACACAAGGCAATCAAGATGTGGGAAAAGCCCGGGGAGAGCATTAAGTGAGCTAAGCTCTTCCCACACAGCTCCCAACTCATCCAATGATGAGTACTGACCCGAGGACATGGACCAATGTCCAATTATCCAAGTACCCTTATAGGACCCGGTGCTGTACACCATTGCCAGACATCCCAATAAACTGATGCCCTATCCTTTCCACTTTCACAGTTACACAGGCTCAGCACTCCTGGACTCAGGCATGGATTGAACCCTAGTCAACAGTAGCTTTGTAGACAAGTTCAAGCTAGCTGTCACGGTAAGTTCCATAATGTCGGTTATTGTCCGTCCAAGTAAGAAGGCACGGAAGGCCAGAAAACCTATATCAAAATTGACCGAGTTAACGGATTTGAACCAAACAGTCAATAAAAAATGGGTCACAGCTGCTCCAGTATGCCAGCTGAAACCAGCCCCCCTTGTAAACTGACGTTGATAAATTGACGTAATATGAGGGTCACCCAATATAAGCTCATTAATCAGAATGGTTGTCAGAAACTGGTCACACAAGGGTTCTTTGCAACCTGGACTAGATACTTACTTGAAGATGCTGAAGGAATAGGAGATCAAGACTCAGGTGGTATTGCTTAGTCAATTTCTCTGATATATATTGAATAATTTTTCCTGTTTCAACTCTAAGAGTTGAGTCCTTCTAAATTTACTCAATAAAAATCAATTATCCCAAGTTCTAATTTTAAATTTTAAAAATGCATCCTGTGCTTGGGTTGTTGCAGTATATCTTGTACAATCTGATTCTGAACAGAATCATTTCAGGAAGATGGGGGCCAGCATCTGGATCTTTGTTGTCGGCGCCGCAAAATGTTAATTCCATGCCAGCCAATTTTGTAGCTCCTCCCCCCATTCTGGAAAATGAAAATTGTGTCACTTCTCAATGCCCAGAATTCTACGCTGAAGATGCATTGATGCTTTCCCAGGGCATTTATCTTGGTTTACTCTGGTTAGGATTGATTGTTCTACTTAATCCTGGAGTTTCAATTGGAAATTTCACAAAAAGATATTTAAAGCCGCATTGGTGGTTAATCATCAATTCTATGTGGATTTGGGTGGTAATTCCCCATCATTTAGAAACGGCTTCATATTATCCAGTGATTTCCGTCACATTACTCAACTCTTCTACGTCTGAGTTTTTGGAAGCAGTTCTTCATGAATTTGTGTTTCTTTTCTCCTGCTCTGTTGAGATATCTGCGTTTACCATGTTTATTTGCATCAGTTCATTTCTGAGTTTTCAGTTTGGACTTTTCTTTAATTTTTGGTTTCCATCTCTGGTTGCAGTTGTAGAGACTGGATCCTCTGTTTCCTATTTCCGTTGCGTCATGTCATTTTGGTGTCCGGATTATTTTCCTGCCCCACCCACTGATGAAATTTCGCGTGAAGTTTTGTCAGCATTATCATTTTATTCCGGCTCTAGCCTTAGTCACAAATCCCAAGTTTACCATGTGATGACAAAGGTTTCCAAAGATGCTCAAGAATGGTTGTTGTCCGTGGTGGAGCGCAATCCACGTGTTTTAACTGAGAGTGCATCTCTATATTCTTTGTTAAAAAATTTGTGTGTATCTATTGAGGAGCTCAAAGTATATTGTAAGCTGTACGCCTTCCGTCAGGTTACAACTCCACTTTTGGTTTTCCTTCCTCAGTTTCTTACCTACTGCCGTACAATCAATGTTCCTGAGGTGAACAAACTCTCAGCGTTGTGGTTAGCAGTTGACCAGACTGCCCAGAATTTGGCGGTTTGGGATTCCCTGTTAACCACAACTGAGGCCCTGGTAAGCCAAATTCTTTCTCTGGTCTCAAATCCATCTACTTCCAAACAAGGTACGTTGGTAATTGAGGATAAACCTGCTGCGTGCTCTTGGTTTTCTGGTCCTTGCTCCTTGGTAGTTTCTTCCAACCAAGGCCAAGATTGTTCTCCCCCTAGCTTGTCTCAAATACAATTGGCGGTGGTGAAAAAACTTGGCAATGTAAAGGAGGCCCCCATAGTGTCTGTTCCTGATAGTTCCTTGGCAATGTTTCAGCACGTTGTACCTGCAAAATCTTCTGTTATTACGTCCAAAGAGTTGCCCCTTGTTCCCATTGATTGTGATAACCCCGTTCTTCCAGCTGCCATCCAAGAAATGATTGAGCGTTACTTCCAGGAGCATCCTGCTTCCTTAGCTGCCATCTGTACTGCCAATGAAAAACAAGACCCTGCCAATAATGCTACCTTTGCTGCAAATAAATCCACTTCTGGTTACTTCTTGTTTCATGGTAGTATCAATAATGGTTGGACTATCTATCAGCCAGCCATCTTGTTGGATACAGGTGCTTCCAAAAATTTTATGCGCGTGGAGACTGCTGACTTGCTACAACTCAAGTGCCATCTGGGAATACTTGTTAGGGGTGGAAATTGTCAAAAATTTCCCTCTTTCCAGCTGAAGAAGCCAGTTACTTTTGTAGTAGCAGGCCAGTCTTTTACCGCAAGGTTTTCCGTTTGCCCTACCCTTATGTATCCTATTATTTTGGGAGTGAGTTGGTGGAGAGATCATAATGTATCAATCTAACTGGAGAAAAATGAGCTGCAGGTGGAACACTCTTTGGGTATAACTATTTGTATTCTGCTGTTGGATATGTCTGAATCTGAGCAATCATCACAGACCATACAATTGTTTCCTGTCCCTGTCCCCATAAGTTTGGATTTACCGGCATGTTTGCAACCCTGGTCCGCGGCATTTGACGCCACCAGAGGCGAGGTCCTTCCCAAGTACACTCAGTTTGACTTTGACTTTAAGGTCACTGTTGATCTGATCAGAATTGCGTCTCCTATTTACCCTTTAACCTTGAAGGAAGATGCATGTTTGGAAGAGTGGACTTGTGACATGTTGGGAAAAGGCTACATTTTTAAGAAAGCTTTGTCAATCTGCTCTCTGTTATTGTTTGTTCAGAAGTCTGATGGGTTCCTTTGTCCTTGTGTCAACTATGGAAATTTGAATAATATTATGATTCCAGATCCTTATCCTTTACCTCTTGAAGCACAGATCTCTAGATGTGTTGAGAAGGCCAAGGTATTCTCAAAACTTGATCTGTTAAATGCTTTCAATCAAATCATGATTTCAGAAGGAATGGAATGGTTAACAGCATTCAGAACCAAGAAGGGTATCTTCCAGTTTTGCGTAATGCCTTTTGGATTGAAGAATGCCCTGGCTTGCTTTCAGCGGTTGATTGATTCAGTCCTGGGAGATCTCCTAGGTGTTTGTGCCATCACATATATGGATGACATCTTGGTGTTTTCTCCAGATGAGGAGTCCCATAAGGCCCACTTGTCAGCAGTTGTAGAGCGCATTCTCCAAGAAAACTTGATCATCAAAAGGAGTAAGTGTGAATTCTTTAAACGTAAGGTTACCTTTCTGGGTAATATTATCTTTGAGGATGGACACACCATTGCCCCTGACAAGGAAGCTGCGGTTTGAGAGTATGCTATGCCTGTGACAGTATCCCAACTTCGTAGTTTCCTGGGTACATGTACGTTATTGAAGAAATTCACCCCCCACTTGTCTGAAGTGGCTGCCCCTTTATATTTGGCTAGTGGAAAGACGACTTTAGTCTGGACGCCTGAGTGTGCAAGTGCCTTCTCAGCAGTCAAGGCTCTTTTGTTGTCTTCCCTAGTGTTAAGACATGTGGATCCTGAGCTTCCTTTTGTGGTTTCCACCAATGCATCTAAATACACTGTGGCTGGTGTACTGTTGCAGACGGCTAGTGACAGGATTGAGAGACCTGTAGGGTATTTCTCCCGGAAGATGAAGGCTTGAGAACGCAACTACATGATTTACAACAAGGAATTGTTAGCTGTTGTAGAATTGTTAAAGCATTGTCATCACCATCTCATGTTGGCACATCATCCATTTGTAGTAAGAACTGACCACAAAGCTCTTCTATATTATTGACAATCCAGGCTTCTGTTGGGTTGCTAATCCAGATGGCATGATGATCTGACAAGATACAAGTTCTGCTACAAGTTTATTAAAGGATCTGACAATCACTTGGCCAATGCTCTAAGCAGGAATCCCTCCTATCTCCCAGATGCTAGTATGGACGCCAAGTTTAACACACATACTATGATTCCAGACAAGGCTGTGGTGCCTTTTGTATTGCCTCCACCAGCTATGTTGGCCACCATGTCCTTAGCTGAGGGCGCAGACCTGGACTTGTATTCCAAGGTTAAGTTTCTGCAACCTTTGTCCAAAGGTTATGATAGGCTAGTGGAGCTAGCATGTGCAAACCCAGTAGGTCAGCCTCAGGGTTATCATAAGATTGGTCCAGTCCTATATCATCAAGGTTGCTTGTGGGTCCCTGAAGGCACTATTTGGGATGAAATCATGGAGGCTAATAATACCTGTCCAACAGCTGGTCATCCAGGGAAAAACAAAACAGTGGAACTTATCTGCCGCCAGTTTTCCTGGAAAGGTTTGACTGTGCAGGTAGCCGCTTTTTTTGAGATTGCCTGGTATGTGTTTGATCCAAGGCCAGTTGGAATAAGACTACTGGTTTACTGGTCCCACTTCAGCCTGCTGCGGGCCCTTGGATGTCTGTGTCAGTGGATTTCATTGGCAAACTTCCCAATTCCAATGGGTTTAACACAATCATGGTAGTAGTTGATTGTTTCACAAAGATGGCACACTTTGTACCTTGCTCAACCACAATTACTTCAGTGGAAACTGCTAGGTTATTTGTAAACAGAATTTTCTCTCTACATGGCATTCCAATGGAGATTGTAAGTGACCGTGGTCCTCAATTTATTGCTCAGTTCTGGGAAGCTTTTACTGGAATCCTTGGTATCAAATTGTGCCGCTCTACTGCTTTTCACCCCCAATCCAATGAACAAACAGAGAGGGTAAACCAAAGTTTGGAGGTCTACCTACGCTGCTACACCAATGCGCAACAAGATGAATGGTGTGATAATCTACCCATGGCAGAGTTCACATATAATAACGCCCCGCACATGTCAACTCAAGTATTGCCATTTTATGCCAATGTGGGTTACAATCCTTCTTTCAACATGGGTCCTTGTTTGGTTAGCAACGTGGAAGCTGCAACTGATCAAGCTGCTGAATTGAAGCAGGTCCATCAGGAGCTCCAAGTTACTCTTGCTGCCGCCGTGACAACTTACAAGGAATACACAGATTACAAGCGCCAGGAAGTGTCACGGTAAGTTTCATAATGCCGGGTATTATCCATCCAAGTGAGAAGCCATGGAAGGCTGGAAAACCTGTATTGAAATTGACCAAGTTAACAGATTTAAACCAAACAGTCAATTGAAAATGGGTCAAGGCTGCTCTAGTATGCCAACTGAAACCAGCTCCCCCTTGTAAACTGACGTTGATAAATCAGCGTAATATGAGGATCACCCAATATAAGCTCACTAATCAGCATGGTTGTCAGAAACTGGTCATAAAAGGGTTCTTTGCAACCTGGACTAGATACTTACTGAAAGATGCCAAAGGAATAGGAGATCAAGACTCAGGTGGTATTGCTTGGTCAATTTTTCTGATATATATTGAATAATTTTCCCTGTTTCAACTCTAAGAGTTGAGTCCTCCTAAATTTACTCAATAAAAATCAATTATCCCAAGTTCTAATTTTAAATTTTAAAAATGCATCCTGTGCTTGGGTTGTTGCAGTATATCTTGTACAATCTGATTCTGAACAGAATCATTTCAGGAAGATGGGGCCCAGCATTGGGAACTTTGTTGTTGGCGCTGCGAAATGTTAATTTCATGCCAGCTGATTTTGTAGCTCCTCCCTCCATTCCTGAAGATGAAAATTGGGTCACTTCTCAATGCCCAGAATTCTACGCTGAAGATGCATTGATGCTTTCCCAGGTCATTTATCTTGGTTTACTCTGGTTAGGATTGATTGTTCTACTTAATACTGGAGTTACAATTGGAAAATTCACAAAAAAATATCTGAAGCCGCATTGGTGGTTAATCATCAATTCTAGATGGATTTGGGTGGTTATTCTCCATCATTTAGAAACGGCATCATATTATCCAGTTATTTCTGTCACAGGAAGATCCAACTTACAGGCCAGGTGATCTAGTCATGATTGATGCTTGCAATATGAAACTTAAAGTTCCATGTTGTAAATTGGGTCCCAAGCAAGTTGGTCCCTTCAAGGTAGAACGTCAGATTGGTCCCTCTGCTTATTGGCTGGATTTACCTCCTGCTTTCAAGATTTTCCACACCTTCCATGAATGTCTCCTTACTCCCTTCAAAGGAACAGAGACCTCCTCTTCCCAAACCATTCTTATGGAAGGAGAACCTGAGTACAAGTTAAATTGTATTCTAGCTTCCCGCAAGAATTGTCGTTGTTTGGAATATTTGGTATCTTGGAAAGGTTATCCTGATTCTGAAAACTCCTGGGTTCCCCACTACAATTGTTCAAATTCCTCTGATCTGATTCACGAGTTCTACAAGCGCAATACCACTGCTATTGGACATCCTGAACTTACCCTTGCTGCAATGAAACTCCCACCTGCCCATAAGAATTTCTCTTTATCCCATCTCCCAGATGGTGGTATTGTGCCCAGGGCTAAAGCGGAGGATAATGTCACAGTAAGTTCCATAATGCCGGTTATTGTCCATCCAAGTAAGAAGGCACGGAAGGCCAGAAAACCTGGATCAAAATTGACCGAGTTAACGGATTTAAACCAAACAGTCAATCAAAAATGGGTCACAGCTGCTCCAGTATGCCAGCTGAAACCAGCCCCCCTTGTAAACTGACGTTGATGAATTGATGTAATATGAGGGTCACCCAATATAAGCTCATTAATCAGCATGGTTGTCAGAAACTGGTCATGCAAGGGTTCTTTGCAACCTGGACTAGATTCTTACTTGAAGATGCCAAAGGAATAGGAGATCAAGACTCAGGTGGTATTGCTTAGTCAATTTCTCTGATATATATTGAATAATTTTTCCTGTTTCAACTCTAAGAGTTGAGTCCTTCTAAATTTACTCAATAAAAATCAATTATCCCAAGTTCTAATTTTAAATTTTAAAAATGCATCCTGTGCTTGGGTTGTTGCAGTATATCTTGTACAATCTGATTCTGAACAGAATCATTTCAGGAAGATGGGGGCCAGCATCTGGATCTTTGTTGTTGGCGCCACAAAATGTTAATTCCATGCCAGCCAATTTTGTAGCTCCTCCCCCCATTCTGGAAAATGAAAATTGTGTCACTTCTCAATGCCCAGAATTCTACGCTGAAGATGCATTGATGCTTTCCCAGGGCATTTATATTGGTTTACTCTGGTTAGGATTGATTGTTCTACTTAATCCTGGAGTTTCAATTGGAAATTTCACAAAAAGATATTTAAAGCCGCGTTGGTGGTTAATCATCAATTCTATGTGGATTTGGGTGGTAATTCCCCATCATTTAGAAACAGCTTCATATTATCCAGTGATTTCCTTCACACTAGCCACTAATCCTTTGCGGATTAAAAATGTGGTTTTAGCTGATGAACATCACATTGCTGTGACAAGGGAAATTACCCCCTTCTCCGTCATGCTTGAGAAGCTACACTCCACCATCCAAGGCCCTGTCATCAACTTCCCAAAGTTTGACATTGTACTAGGGCTGGATTGGTTATAAAAGAACAATCCCCACATAGACTGGGCAACCTCAGTGTTGACCATAAAGCGTGAAGGTGTCAATCACCAGATTTACCCTGACTCAGTGGACCAACTCCTACACAACCATGTCTTAGTGCGCATCACAGAGACCCTGGATGAAAAAGAAAACCTGAAGGCAATCGACTGGGACTCCTGCCAGTACAAGATCATACTCTTCAAGGATCACCAGGATACCTCCACACCTCAGGATTGCAAAATTGTGGCCTGCCATCCAGAAATCTTCAAAGAAGCTCTACCCAGGTTGCCCCCAGAGAAACACATTCAACGCTTCATCCAACTCAAAGGAGCTGTAACAAAGCACATCCTATCTACAGGTTGACCCCAAACAAAGATGACACCCTATGAACCTACCTCAAAGAAGCATTGGAGAAAGAACTTATCTGCCCCTCACAGTCTTCTTTTGGGAACGCTGTATTCTTTGTGGCCAAGAAGGACGGTACCTTGTGTCTGGTCACAGACTACTGAGCCCTAAACCAAGTTACCACCAATAATTGTTATCCACTACCACTGATTGATGATCTCTTTGACGCCTTGGGAGGAGCCATAGTCTTCTTCAAGAATTGATCTGACTGCAGACTACAACCAAATTTTTATTAAAGAGGAAGACATCCCCAAAACAGCCTTCCACACTAAATACGGCCCCTACAAGTGTGTGGTGCTCAACTTTGGCATGAAAAAACGCCCCTTCCACCTTTGTGACCTTCATGAACAAGGTGTTTGCCCCTCACATAGGCAAGCATGCCCTAGTCTACCTAGACAACATCATTGTCTACAGCCCCTCAGTGGGGCAGCATCATAAAGACCTAGAGGCACTCTTTGCTACCCTGGCACAACACAAACTGTTGGCCAAACCCTCCAAGTGCCAGTTCTTCCGCAAGCAATTACCTTTCCTGGGACACATAGTCTCAAAGGACGGCACCAAACCTGACAGTAAAAAGATACAGGCCATCTGCAAGATGCCGCCACCCAAGGATAAGTTGGAACTACACACCTTCTTGGGGATGGTGGCCTATGTACGCCGCTTCATACCTGACTGTGGCGTTTTGACTGCCCCCTTATCCACCATAACTGGTGCCAAATCCAAGTTTGTGTGGACCCCCCAACATGACCTCTGTTTTAGACGCCTCAAGGAGAAGCTCACAACGGCTCCTAACCTACAATACCCCAAACATGACAGGGAATACCAAATGAAAACTGACGCCTCAGATGCATCCATTGGGGGAGTACTACAGATCAAAAATAATGATGGTGACTTCCTGTCTGTAGCTTATGAATCACAAAAATTGACAGACAGAGAGTATTGATACCCTATCCACAACAAGGAACTTCTGGCCATTGTACACTGCCTAGTCAAATGGTGTTGTTATCTAGAACAGCAGAAAGAATTCATGGCACTAACTGACCACAAGTTGCTCATATACTTTAAAACCCAAGCAAATCTGTCTTGCCGCCAAGCCCACTGGATGGAGCTCTTGGAGAGATTCAATATGCTTATACAGTACAAACCTGGCCTCAAGCTTGTCATGGCAGACACCCTCTCACACCTATATGTCCGTGCCACAAGAGGGAAAAATAGGCTTGACCCAGACTGGCTCCTCTTGGTACTTTGGACAAAGGATGAAGGCTTCCCCTCTGGAACAACCGACATAATGAAAGAAACAGTCATTAAGAACAAGCACTTATTTGAAGACGTGTATAGAACCTTGCAAAGAAAAGTGTCCAATGGTACTACCATCCCTTACATCCCCACACACCAACAAGTAGACACCATCCTACAATATCACAGAGACCTTGGGCACACCAAGAGTCAAAACCTATAAAAAAATTCCTTAAACACAAGGCCTGGTGACCAACCCTGTATTGTGACGTTCAGGAAGTCCTAGACCAATGTAAGGTATGCAAGAAATTTTCCAAAAGCAAAACCCCTCCAAAGTCAGTACTGTCCATCCACACACAACTATCCTTCAAGGTGTGGGCCCTTGACACCGTTGGCCCCATGCCAGGGAAACACAAATATAAAAAATACAACATCACCACTTTCAAGATACAAAGAGTACTGTGGAGCTCCAGCAGGTGAGGGAGGAGCCAAAGTAGGTACTGGCATGGTCCACCAGATGATGGGACCTAACTTTATCAGATAGGAAAGGATCTTCCCAGACATAGTCCAAAGTCCAGCCACTGGCAAGGCAGAGTCAATCAATCCTGTGAGCGCCAGGTAAAGAACTCCAAGGAATTGACTACTCTGGCCAGTGGCATCAGAAGTGGGGGGGTTGAAATGGTTGATTTGGGTGCAGGGAGCGGTTCCATGGGGACCAGGTAGGCAGAAGAATTGTTGTAATTCCTGTTGAAGATCAAAGGGTAGATGGTGATTGCCTTACCGTCACAGACAATTTGGTAGGGTTCCTTGGGAGCGTTTGGGCAGGTGTACCACTGCAAGTCTTCCAATGTCCAGGGTTTGTGGTCAGGATTGGTGGGATACTCAGTGAAATGCACAGGGCCAAATGGAGTGTTGGGTGAACGGTAGTAGTCAAAGGCTTTGGTTTTATCAACTGGAGTCTGACTATCTATCCCAGTAGATGGGTACTGACGCTTGGGTGTATGCAGATGGAAGAGTATCAAAAATAGGTATGGAAACAGATTGGTGAACCCTAGGTTCATAACAACTTTATTTGGTAAGGATGACAATACAGAACTTTTTCAAGTGCTTCTGATTTATATAATTACTCACATGCAGGTGCCTCTGGGCATTCTTCTGGTGCTATCTGTGTGGCAAGGCTTGGTATCTCAGGCTCTGCTGTTTGGTTGGCTGCTTCATGGTCATTTTTGGGGGTTTCAGGAACAGTTGCTTGGCTTTTTGACGGTCTATCTTGGCTTAGCTGGCCATTGATTCTGACAGGTTTGGCTTCTGGGGTTTTAGGGGTTATCCCAATTTGATCACCATTTTTGGACTGGCTTGACAGGCAATCCTGAGGCCAAGGAACTTGATTAAAAAAGGGGTCCCCAATTGGGGACCCCAAATTACTTAATGGAGAGTGGGCTTAATCTGGGTTTACTGGACAGCTAAAAATAGCCTGTCAAGGCCCAGCCAAACCCACCAAGGCTTGGGTGTAGCTTTTGTGGCCCAGAATGGGCCCCACAGCTACCACCAGGGCAGGAATGATTCCTGCACCTGGATTCGCTTTAAAAAGCAAAAATCCAGGTGCGGGCAAATCTCCCCGCCCTCTAGCCCTGCCTGGTGGCTAGGGGCGGGCTCAATTCCCGCCTGGGGCTTTAAAACTGTTACTTTTGTAACAACTGCCATTAACATCACTAAAAGATGGTCAGTAGCCCAAGAAGTAAAGGCGCACACCGGCAATGAGGTACAACAATTAATAGGAAGAGAAATAATCAGCAAGTTCATAAAGCCAGAACTCCTGATAACCAATGGAGGTAAAGAATTAACCCCTGAAAACACCAACATTAACTTGCTAAAAATGGGGTCAAACATACCATGAAAACACCATACCACCCACAGGTCAATGGACGTGTAGAGCAGCTCAATGGCAGCCTTATGCAAGCCTTAGCCAAACTCACTACCAGGAGACCTGAAGACTGGTATAAGCAGCTATCAACTGCATTACTTGTGTGCCAAACCCAAGTGAACAGATCCACCAGAAAAAGCCCTTTTGAGTTGGTATACAGCACACATCCAAATATCATTCAAGCATTAACAGGACCCAAACAGGAAATTCCAAGTAAAGTCCCCTGCGTTCAGACCCTCAAGTATTAGAGGCCAGCAGCAAGCAAACAGAAAAAGAAAATGAATGTCTGCAAAAAACTTTTGTCCCCATCAAAGATAAATATGAAGTTGGGGACAAAGTTTGGGTCATGAACGTTGATAAAAGCAAACTACAACCCAAGAAAGTACTGTAAATTCAGAACCTGAACGTAAAAATGCAGGATTGTCAAATCCTTGGTCCAAATTTCAAATCACTTTTGTGGGCAACTCAGCTGAGTGCAAATTAAAATATTTAATAAAATCAACCATTTAATTTGACTTTTTTGATTTAATTAAATTGGCAAATTTCGAATCTCTTGAGCAGATAGCTCAACTAACAAAAGACAAAACACAACAAACAAATGTGGGATTCTAATGTACAATTTGAGATTTCCTGTATTTCAAACAAATCATAGACATCATGTAAAAATCAACAAATCTGAAATTGCGGGATTGTCAAATCCAAGAACCAAGTTTCAAATCATAATTGCAATGAATTTGAAATAAATATAATTTATGGGTGTCTCAAAAAGGATGTTAAAGGATCTAGAGTGGATTTGTGCAAATTCTTTTAGGAATCATAGGTATTCTCAA